>OZ018333.1:49699088-49774088 GCA_963969495.1 Ceratothoa steindachneri | reverse complement strand
AGAGAGGCACGCACAGTGACCCCCTGTAGGCTCTTAACGCTCTTGTGCAGGATGTTAGGGGGCACGGACCGACGGGCCCTGCCATCCCTTGTGAAAGAGAAGGAACTGCCGCTGGGAAGAGGGAGGCACCCAAGGGCGCCTCCAGAGAAGTGGGTGAGGGGAAGTCCCCTACATCCGGTCGAAGAAATTTGGAGGATTTCCTGAGAGAAAAGGGGGGGGGGAAACCTCCATTTTTTCAGTGGAGCGGACCGAAGGCAGCTCAGGTGATGGTATAGGAGAAGCTAGAGAGAATTTTTAGGGTTTATTAACTTCTCATCGGGATGCATATGCTCATCACCCCACGCAGTAACCCGCTCTACGAGGGGGGAATAGACCGGCAGAACCAGCTGCTGCCATTTGAGGCCACTCCTCCCGCCTAGTGACCTGGCAGCCTGTCAGCATGGCGGCCCTACCTTAGGTACGGCATAAAATTGATAGACAGTGAAAGGAGAAAGAAAGGAGATGTGAGGAAGGTGTGGGAGGGGGATGATGCAGGTTGTTAAAAACCCACTATCCCAAACTGGAGTTCATGGGTGAGGGAACGTTGTCCCTTCCACCCTCAGCTCCGATGCTGGATGGTTGGGTGAGATAGCTGGTCGGCATCTACCCTCTGAAATTAGAGGCCGGCCAGTGGAAGTTGTGGGAGAAGTTGTAGGGAAAGTGAGGAAGCAGGGTAAGGAGACAGGGTGTCAGAAGGAAGGAGAAGAGGCTAGGTTGGGGCCGGACGGGGCGCTGAATCCCGTCAGTACGGCAGATTGCCGCGCCCCTTACGGGGAGGATGCTATGTAGGTTTGTCCTCGGTTTTCGGCGAAGGTTGCGGTGCTGTTGATCACTAGAAGGTTGGTGGGTATTGTGAGGGGGCGACCTAGAAGTTGTTGCTACGACAATATCTGTTTGAGGGCGAGATAGCGGTTGTCGCGTAGGCCCCAACAATGATACCACAATTAAGTGGGGCCGCGCTTTCTGTGATGCTTTCCTGAGGGAAGCTGTTGCAGGCTGTGGGAATTTTATAGTACTCCCCTGTGCTAGCGGACCATGCAACAATTACAAAGTGTAAGTTTAAATGCAACTCAACCTCACGCAGGATGCATCCAAGTGGGGTGGTCCCACTCCAGGTATGCATCGAGGTCGAGTGATATTCACTTGGAAATGATATGACCACTACAACTCTCTCTCGACCTACAGGGTGGCTCGAATTGGAGAGGATTCTTCAACACCAGATGTAATTATCTACCAAATTTTCACTCAAATAACTTTTATTTAAAATAACAAAATACAAAGGTAATTTGCCGAGTTCAGTGACACGACTCTGGGTAATCCAGGAAGAGTGACAGTTGGAAGGGTTACAGAGGCAAAATCTCGCTTTTAAAGAAACGAGAAAAGTTCCCTAGTTTCGTCCATGTGTGTTTCCTTCTCCGCGGCAACGCCCTGTGCTTTCACTGTGGGGGGGAGGGGATCCGAATCAGATGAGTAATCCTGAAAGATGGAAAGGCTGTGATGATTCAAGAAATCACCTCTGACCGAACCTTGACATGCAAGGGGAGATGAGGGGGGGGGGGGGGGGGAGTAGAGAGCCTTTTGAAGACCTTTCAGGCTTCACATGTGGATTGAGGCTTGTAAACTAAATAGTGGGTTTTGTGTGGGAGTCTCTATTGCTTTAGCAATTGGATATTCTTTTGGGTTTACTGATTGAATTTGAAATTTTTTTTCCCAATGACTTAACTGCTCTTGTTTAGCGGCTACCAGCAAGGGTCCACCCAGCAAAAAAGAAAATAAAGCATATAAAAAGTTAATTAAATCAACTATAATAAAACCCAAATCAAGAGTCGTCTCTAGGGGACCCCACAAATAGTATAAAGGAGTATATTAAGGTGCATGCATGTGGGTGCGGCATGTCCCGCCTCACATCAGCCCCCATCTCGGCCCTATTTGTGTCTCCATAACTTAAGCGATCTTACCGGGAGGTCATCCTCAATCAGTTCATCCCTGTCTTACACAGAAATGTAATATCCTAGTTAAAAGTCACTAGATTATAGGTAAAGTGCCAAACACTGAGCTGGTAAATCTCTGGCTTTTGCCTGATGCAGATGTTTATATACTACACCTCTGCACTGACCACAGACTCTCTAACGTGACTAATTACTGATATAACATTAAATTAGCAAGTCATTTGTATCTTGTAATTAGAATTATAGCCAGAAATTTTTATAAGGGAAGTGGCTAAGTTTAAGTGGTATTACTTACATTATACCTATTGTGTTTCTTGGGAATAGTTTCTAAAATAAAAGCGACTATTCCACAGAAAGGTCGTCCTTAATCAGTTCAGCTCTGTCGGGCTACATAGGTCCCAGCATAATTATCCATGAAACTAAGTTTGAATTTGTTCCTGCCCAATACCTATAACACTTTGAAAAAAAAACCCCTCTTTAAAGGGTTAACAGCCACTCGACTCCTTACCATTGCACTACCAGCGATAAGAATGATATTTGATAAAATATTTACCTTGGGATGAATCAAGCAATGTGTGGATGCCTACGACCACTCACCTCTTCAGAGGTAACTGGTGTGAGCTCAAGGAATTGGCTACTAGGGGTGAGTCCACCTGGGAAGAGTGACAAGGACAAACAGACACCTTCAGATCTCAAGGTTGAGTCGTCAGAATCGAGCGCTGTCTCCAAGTCCGTTTCCCAAGTGGGAGAAGGAATACCTGTGCCTGGGAAATGAGAACTGCATGTTTTTTATCCTTTATTGTCAACTGCTTTCCCGCATCAATGCCAATAAAAACTATCTATAATTTTGCCCATTCCAAATGGCCCTTTAGGGCGATGGGGTGCTATGTCCACTTAGGGTTCACCCATGGGCAGAGCTCTAGCACACACCCTCACAAATCCCCACCATGCACACCTATCACACACTTCTCGGTCAGTCCGTTCTCTCTAAAACACTTATTCACATCATCAACCCACCTTTATGAGGTCTTCCACCCCTTCTTGCATATCTCTATCCATTCTTCTCACATGTTCATACTACCTCATTCACAGCATAAACATCTCTTACCCAATTATTCTTCATTAGGCATAAGTCGCCGTAAACAAAAAGCCTAGTTCTAGGCTACTTTAAAAAATTTGAACAGGAAACAATAAAAAGAAATAACAATAACAAAACAATAACAAAAACAACAACTAAACCTAGTTAAATGAAAGGAAGAAGGCCGGACTCCCCCCCAAAATCAACAAGTCCACCAGTCAATGTGCACGCACTCGTCCCGAGTACAAAGGACAGGAGGTAGCGACCCCGCCCATCCCGGTACCGACACAGGTAACGTGCGCGAAGATCACCCAGACTGGGACATTCAACAAGATTTTTTTTTTATTTTTCAAGGGGCTATCTGGCGACTGCCCACTTGGGCATAAGTTGCCGCAAACAAACAGCCCAGTTCTAGGCTACTTTAAAATAAAAGTTTTAACAGAAACAACAATAAAAAGGGGATAACAATCAGGGAGCAAGCTCCGGCGTCGGGGGGAGGTCCCCCTCCCCCCGACTCGCTTCCACACCTCTGCTAAAGGGGTCTTCCAATTAAGTGAAGACACGTATGCCCGCCAAGAAGAGCGGCGGGCGTGTTTCGAAATATACCGGAACCTAGCCCTAGCCCGACGAAATTCACCGACAGTGAAATCGTTCGGGCGGCGCTTATAGCGCATGTAGGCAGAACGCTTCTGTTTGAGGGCCGTCTCACACTCGGCCGACCACCATGGGAGTGATCGGCGTGCAAAACGGCCGGACGTTCTGGGAATAAAAGTCAGGCCCGCGGCGATGAGGTTGCCGGAGAACTCAACGGCCTTATCTACCGACTTAAACTCCTCGACTGCGATAGAGAATTCAGTCATTTCCTGCAATGCAGGCCACCGCGCCTGCGCCAAGCACCACCGAGGTGGGCTCTCAGGCGGCAGCCGCCCTGAAAATGATATTTGAATGGGAAAGTGATCACTACCATGGAGGTCATCGACCACCCTCCAATCAAAATCAGGCTGTGCATCTGGAGAGCACAGAGATAGATCAAGGCAAGAAAATGAAGTGGTTCTCGGGCAGTGATGCGTAAACTCATCCACATTTAGGACACCTATCTCGAGTTCTTCGATCAGATCGGCAAGGACTTGTCCCCTGGGATTTATTGAGTAGTCTCCCCAAAGAGGATCTCTGCCATTCAGATCTCCAAGGAGTCACCTGTGTCGAAGTCAGCTGATGGTGGAATGTACGCAGAAATAACAGTATACCTCCTATCCAGGTGAAGCTGCACAGCCATCATGTCTCAACAGAGACATCATGCCGGGTGTAAACCGCGCATCCCCCAGCCGGACCCCATCTCGTTGTGGTGGGGTCGTAAAACCCTTATACCCCGGGAGGGCGGGCAGGGGGCACGCGCCTAGCATGGTCTCCTGCAGAAAAATAGCCAACGGGAAACGGGACGAGACGAGCCTCCGCAGCACCTCCCTGTTGGCCCATAGTCCACAGCAATTCCATTGAAGGAATATACCCTCCAAGCCTAGCTCGGAGGAGACGCAGGGGCCCTCTTCGAACAGAAGACCCCCACGGGAATGGCCCTACGCTTCTCGGAAGCAGAACCCGGGGTGCTGTTGGCCGGATAATGCGCTGTCGCCTTCAAGGACTTATTGGGGAAGGGTGGGCTCGCCATGCGATTCTTTTCCTGGCGACCAACTTCAGGGGTATTGCCTCCTGGGAGTCTAACGACTCGGTGGAGGCACGTGGCCGTTTCGCTTTACGGGAAACGGTCACGCTGGGGGAAGGGGAGGGGGGAGCCCTGGTTTTAGCCGGGGCTGGGAGTGAACCCTTTATGCCCGGGTTGAGTAGAGCCTGCAGAAGGGCTCCGAATGGGCACGGAAACAACCGTGCTTGTTGGCCTGGATGGGCCAGGAGCAGAGGGTGTCTTTCTAAGCATTGAGGTGTAAGGTGTCCCAGGCAGAGCCGGGCGCGCCAGGACCAAGTCCTTAGCCTTGCGGAATGAGTCGATCCTGGGCCTGAACGACCAGGATTTCTCTCTCAAGGAGATATGCACCACATTTCTTCGAAGAAGTGGGGTGCGGCTCTCCGCAATTGACACACTTGGCCACACACGATTTGGACTTATCATGTGCGGCCTTGAAGCAATTTACACAGACTTCGGGGGACCCTGACTTTGCATGTCTACATGAGCGATTAGAATGGCCAAAGCGGTGACAGTAGACGAAGAGTGTAGGAGTGGGTCTCGAGGCCCCTCCCCGTTTTCTCATCACACGTTCAACCTTGACTGCCCCATGGTCGGCCAGCTCTAAGGTGATGTCCTCTATGGAGTAGTCAACGAGTTCCCTCGCATAAACTACTCCTTTCACAAAGTTCATGGTAGAGTGCGGCGTCACACTCACAGGGTGCCATCAAGTGTCCGAAGGACACTAATCATGGCCACCTCAGAGGGATTCGACGCATTCGCCAAAAGGATCCCGCCTGAGAAATGGGTCACCTTCGGCTCTCTATCAATCACAATAGCTAAAGCTCTCCTCTCATGGATCACGTTGCCCTTAGCCAACATGGTGCCATCAGTAGAGCGAATAACGAAGAAGCGCTCGAAAATGCCGGGTAATCTCTGAATGAGGGGCCCCGATGTTATCGAGGCTCCGCTCTGCACACTTTTGGTCTTAGTCTGGGGCTCCGAACCCGGCGGGGCAGAGGGGCCGGATTTGACGATCTTGGCTTGGTTGCTTACCGAAGTGGCAGTAGATCATCCATCCATGTAGCCCCCGTGGATGGAGAAGAGCCCCGAGTCTTTTTAGTCTTTTTTTTTCTTTTTTGGAGAGGAGGGCGGGGAATGAACCCGCTTCTCACCTCCGCAGGCAAGAGCCCCCAGGCCAGATGGACCGGCCTCAGCAAGGTCTTTCTCTGAGATGGAGAAGGTCCTGGCAGTCGCAGGGGCACCGGTCGGAGGAGATCCCTCCCCTCCTTTTACTGCCCTGGAAACCTTAGTTGTTTGAGGAGGACCTTGCATAGGGGCGGACTCGAGTTCAGTGATTGGCGCCGAGCCCGGATTCCCCCCCATGGAAGGCCCTACCGTCTGAGGTTGGGTTGCCTCAAGGACCATGTCTATCTTAGGGGGCGCCTCCAGTTGACCATCCCGGCCCCAGGACATCACAGGTCCCATTGGCAACGCTGTCACAAGTCAAGTCTGGGGAGGCACAGGCCTTGACCCCAGCAAGGTTCAATATTCTTGCCAGCAGGTCTTTTGAGGGAAGCGACCGATGGGGTCTGGCTTCCCTCTCTCCCCTAAGGGGGGTTTGTCCTACCGAGCCGCTTCAATAGAGAGCGGTTGGCTATGGGCTGCCTTCTAACTTTCTTGCCAGTCCCCTTGGAAAGTAAAGGGGGGACTGCCGCTGGGAAGAGGGTGGTGCCCGAAGGCACCTCCAGAGAAGGGGGTGAGGGGGAGTCCCTAAACCCATAGGCGAAGGAGAGGAGTAAACCTCCTCTCCGGATAGAGAGATTTGGAGAGTTCCCTGTGAGAGCACAATAGGGGGTCCTCCATTTTCTCTGTGGAGCTGCCCGAGGGCGGCTCCGATGATGGAAAAGGGAAAATTGAGGGGAGATTTTTTATTTTCTTATCATTGGGCATGGTGATCCTATTTTTTTTACAGGAAGCAAACGCTCATCACCCCTCGCAGTAGCCCGCCCTGCAAGGGGTGCATACAGATCTGGCAGAGCCAGGTGCCGCCATTTAAGACCACCCTTCCCACCTGGTAGCCTGGCACTCCCTCAGCATGGCCGCTCCACCTTGGACACAGCGTAAAATTGATGGAGTGTGAAGAGAGAAGGAAAAGGGATGTGAGGAAGGTATGGGTGTGGATAAAGCAGGTTGTTAAAAACCCACCATCCCCATCCGGAGCTCAGGGGTTAGAGAACATTCTCGCCCCCCCTCAGCCCCGATCCGGGATAGTTGGCTGTGAAGAAGGTCGGCATCTACCCTGTGAAAATAGAGGCCGACAAAAGAAAGTTGTGGGAGAGGTTGTAGGTGAAGTGACGAATTAGGGGAGAAATACAGGCTGTCTGAAAAAAGAAGAAGAGGCTAAGCTGGGGTTGGACAGGGTGCTGAGTCCCGTCAGCATGGCGGCCAGGAAGGCAAATCGCCATGACCCTTACTGGGGAGGTATGGAGAGAGTCTACTATCTAAGGGGCAACACAGACTAGGGATATGGGGAAGCACCTACCATATAACAAAGTTCAAGGGCAGAGGGTATATTGTATTGATTGGCAGGTCTTTCCTTGGAACTCTTAGTAAGGTACAAGTTACACTTGGTGGCACAATGGTATGACCCATACTTCTCAGGTGAGATGTCGTTGGTTCAAATCCAGTGAGATTGATTTTCCTAGTATGTGGTTACTATATCAATGGTTAACAACCTTCACATTGAATGGGGCCTGCTGGGGGACACTTTATTCACACCAAATGACCAATCAACATTACTAAAAACAATTATTTTGGCTATTTTCATATTCACTTTTGCCGTACAAGATATGAGTGGGTGAAGCAGTGTCAAGGTGTATAACTATAGGTTTAGTTACTGCATACAAATGCTGTGTACATTGCAGTTATAAGTCCATGTGTTCATCTTCCTGACACAGTTTTTCAGTTGGGTTGGTTTTCTCCCTTTTGGTTGATTGTGAGGATACTTTGTGGGACATTTTCCTTTTGTACCATGGGTATCTAAGGCTCCTTTCCAGATGGAAAGAGCTGAAGGTATCCAGATGGTTTTTCTCCAGTGTGGTAGGTGTAGGGGGGTTTTCTTTGATGGATGGAGTTATTTTGGGGGCTGTCAACCGCAGTGGTAGTAGTAGGGGGTGGTAGCTGCTGTGATTTCTTATTGATGGTGCATAGCTGAGACTCATTCATTATGCACCTAGGGGGGGAAGGTGTAGATGATATGCACACTTCCATTATTGGATCCACCTCTGGAGTGGGGTTGGCCTCCTGTAAGGGGGCCTTGAGTGCTTGGGACTCTTGTGGAGGTCAATGCACCGTAAGTTTTACCCCATGGATGGGGGTTTAATACATCTGGTACTTTCAACTATGGAAGCATAGAACACGCCTCTGTTTCAGACTCAGCTTTGCCCTTTTTCACATTGCTTCTCTTAGATCTATTCTTTCCTTTTCACAGCTTCCTCTTTGGATTTGTAGATGCTACACTTTTGGCTAGATTCTGAGAGTGTTTCACCACAGTTTGCGCATCTTGGGGTGCAGGCTGTGTTGTCTTCAAGATAGGATGTGTTAGCACGCTACACATGTGGGTGTGAAGTCTTGTTCTTTTTTTGCAGCAAGTTCGGCTTGAATGTCGATAGGTGTGGGAATGGAAGAAACTTCTGGGGTTGGGTTTGAATTCCTCTTAAGGAGAATCTCCTCCAGGCAAGTAGATGCATTTCAGCAGGGTTTCAGGGTCAAATGTGATAAAATATGTATTTATTGGTGTTCTTACACCATTTACCATTCAGTTTGCTTTATGGACAAATGTAACAGAAAATTTACTAAGTTCTTGAGTTCGATCCTGGAAAGAGGGGACACAAACATTAGCCCTCATAAAGATCTCGATACCATATGGTGGATGCACCCTGCTCAGTCCTGTACTGGGGTGGGTAGATCTTACACTTATCACATACATAGCCAATTACAACACGCCTTTCTTTTCTCTCCTGTCTTTGCAGCACAACACACACACACTCGGTTCCAAGGAATCCTGTCAATGCGTATCTATATCTACATATCTCTGATGTGGAACAGATCCCTCTGCCCTTGGGTGACTAAGGTTCCACTTGAACCCTGTTTGGTGTAAAAAACATGATATTTCCTGCCACCCCTTCCCCAAGAAGATCGCCCTCTGGTATCCCCCAGATCACCAGCGATTGTCATACAGATATCCCATTGGGATCCGCTTGGATAAAGGCAGGTTGTTAAACTATGACTACCAGGAGGGGCCCTGGACTAAATGGCACCCTGAGCAAGCCTCACCTTCAGCCCCCCCTTCACCCACAATTCACAAACATACATTCAAATCCACGTAAAATAAAGAACAGAAATAATTTGCCCAAAATAACTTTATTCGACAAATTTTGGGATCTTAAGAAGAAAAACAAAGACTGCTCCGCCCTATCCTGCTTATGTGCAAATACGAAAAGAGGTAGGAAGGACACACACACACAAATAAATATCTCTATATATATATGAACAAGAAAAGTACAAATTAAATTGCGATAATTAAACTAGAGAATTTAATTTGTAAATTATATAAATGCTCTATTACATAAAATTAAGACACTTAAAAGAGGGTGTTTTATTACACTCAGAACAAGCCACAAATCAAATTGTGCCACAGTACAACTGCCATTTAAAACCTGAATTTTCTTGCCTTCCGTGATGCAAAGTCATCAATTAAATCAGCATACGAAATCTACCCAGAAATTTTATGATTTATACTGATGATGGCAAGACCAGTAAGACGCTCCTGTGACATAGATGACCTCAAGTAAGATTTGATGAGCTTCATCTTTGAAAAGCTCCTCTCTGCTTCAGCGTAGGTGACTGGAAGAGTAAGACCAATTCTGAGAGCAGTCCACAAATTTGGATATATTTCAGAGAGGTCCCTTTCATGGATAAATGTTAGCATTTAAAGCAAGGATAGGGTCTTTGATGGTAAGTCAGGCAAGTGCTTCAGCTCCCGTGCAAGCTCTTTGCCATCTAGGTCAGATTGTCCCTTAAAGTGTAGCATAGTACTAAGTTTTGCGCATTGTTCTGTTAGCTCCTCAAATGTGAGATTTTGAAAATGTGTCAGCACTGAAAACTTCTCTCCCACAATTTCCAATGTGGAAAATCTTCCCTGAATGGCTAATGTTGCAGAATCTACCACTGCATTGAAAAATGACACCTCCAGCTTCTTCAAAGCATCAATCAAGGGCTCATCAAATGCTTCATAGAAGTGCCGCTTTGTGGACCTCAGCCGTTTTTGCTTTAAAACTGCCTCTACATTCATTTGTTCATATATATCTGAGGCTGCCATTTGTGTAGCCACAAAACCTGTTGCAGTGTAATTGCAGAGACCTCTCTCTGTTTTCTTTAAAAGATCTACTGCAACATCAATGTTCATACTAGAAGATTGCATATGCTTGCTCACATGCTGAATTTGGCACAACAGGTCATACCACACCACTGAAAAAATGGCGAAGCAGTACGACCCAACCTTCTCATCTAGAGATTGAGCCTCTACTTTTACTCCTGAGTCGTTAGTGTTGTCTCTCACTGTAGCTGCCTCATATCTCAGGGGTTTCACACTCTTGATCTTGCTTTCGCATCTTGTATCAGACCACATCTTCAATGTGATATCCACATAATTTTTCAAACTGGTCCATCGCTGTGTGGAGGCTGAAAACAAGTTGTAAAGTTTCTGCAAGATACCAAAGTAATTTGGGGCATCAATAGTCCCTTAGCAGCATCGGTCGACGCCAAATTCAAAGAGTTAGTTCCACATGGAACAAACAGAGCTTTCGGATTAATTTCTAAGAGCCTGGATTGAACACCTTTGTTTTTTTCCCTCATGTTAGCGCTGATGTTGTATGATTGTCCTCTACAGTCCACAAAAGGAACTTTTAGTTCATCCAGTCTCTTAAGAATCAAGAATGTTATATGTTGACCTGTGGAGTTCTCTGCCTCCAAGAAACCCATGAAATGTTCCTTTATATGGGGTTTCTTTTCCAGTTACACATCCTGAATCACAATTGACAACTGTTTAGTGTGGCTGATATATGGAGTGCAACCTAAAATTATTGAAAAAAACTTGATGTTGCTCACCATTTCTGTAATAATCTTGCTGCTCAACAAATCAATGAGTTTGTTTTGTATGTGGTAGCTGAAGTAACTGGTGTCACAGGATGTACCTTTTTGGACATGACTAATATGCTCTTGCATTATAGGATCAAATTTTGCCATTAGTTCAACTTCTTTCCGAAAATTGCCATTTGATGATGAGAATATAACTTTTCTGTATGCCCTCCTTAGTGCCAAATTCCTAACTGCCAAAGAATGCACAATAGCAGTGAGGCGTGTCAGTAGTGCTCTCCATCTTAACTTTTCAGCCTTCAGAAGTTCCCTCTCACACTTGTCAATGGTCTCTCCCTTTCTCATCCTCACTGATAATTCTTTCCACATTTTCATAGAATTTAGATGTTCTGAACTGTTTTCATGTACTGCGAGCAATGAGCTTGCATGATTCCAGTCTATTAGTCCCAAACTTGTTAAATTTATTTTCTTCTTGGAAAATAATATGCAACAAAAACAAAAGAATTTTCTCAGTCAGAATTGATGACCAGTTAGCAGGGTTGGTGGACAGAGACTCATCCTCAGGAGGAAATTCTGCTCCAGGCATTTCTAATTGAAAAAAAAAAAAAAAAATAGTATATACAAATAAGTTAGATAATAATAGGTGTAACTCATGGGGGGATGGGGCACTAGTTTTCCGATTTCCCAGAGATTTGCTTGTCCTATAATACCTAGACCAGGATTCGCATCACTGTTAGAAGCCTCAATGATACAATAAAATTAAAATGTTCTAAAATGCTGTAAAATGTTTTTGCAGAGATACACACACATAGATGCACACATTCACAGACATATGTGCAAACAAACTCACCTGAAGAATCTTGCTGGGAAGAAGTAGAAGCAAATGGGTCTTCATCATCACGTGAATGCTCAAAGACCATTTCTGTAGGGGCCTGTTTTCTTGTAGAAATAGACGGTTTCTCATCCTGGCTAGTGGTAGAGGGTGTTCCAAAATATTTCAAAAGTGCCCCTGCAGTAAAATTGAACATAAAAAAACTGAGCAGTAAAATTGAATAGTTTAGTAAAATTAATTTAAAATGTCATTAAGCATGATATTTTATTGAACTTTTAGTCTGTAATTCAAAAGGTAATATTTTCTTCATTATATTTCAAGACACCATATGTGCTGTATGTTTGTTTGAATAAAAGGCCTTTTAACTATTGATACAACAAAAAATGTTGCCATTTTTACCAATTTCCTCTCAATGTTGTGAAAATATCAACACAATTAAAGCCTACATTAACCTATTAGTGGCCCGGCCTTTTTGCTCGCACTCACCCTCTGCAAAATTACAATGGTACACGTAATCGGAAAAAATTAAAATAAAATATTTAAATCCTTTTTTATAAATCAAATAATGGTAAACATATAGATTAGCAACTCACCCCAAAAAGTGGATTTTTGTGTGTTTATATTTCGTTCACCAGTGACTGAATATTCATGCACGTTTGAGTTCTAGTTCTGTAAATGTTAGAACATTATTCTATAAACAATTATGATTATATACTGGGGGCTGTGCCCCCCAGACCCCCCCAATTGATTGAAACTCAGAATCATCATAGGGGGTCCCCCCTGCAGTGTTTACCCCTATATGAGCAGTCCCCTTAAATTTACTCCAAAACTGTTGAACATATTGGAACATGGATGAAATAGTTTATGTCCTATCGTTCATGCCACCAATCTACATATTTACCCAAATAATATAGCATTTTAATTGAAAAGAATCATTCTTTTGATATAATTAAAAAAATATTAATAACTTTCTACCTATTTATAATGGTAATACTTCAGTTTAGGGGCGCACGATAGGGGCTCTGTTTCTGGGCTACAATCTAGGCCTCATGGCATCAGATGGTAGCTTCAAAGAGGGCCAATCACGGCGTTGTATTTGTTTTTTCCTTTCTTCTTTATTATTTAGAAATGCCTGCACTTCAACTTAATTATATTATTTAGTAATGCATTGATGTTTTTCTAATTACTAATGTATTAAACTTTCTGTTTCGTTAAACTATTTTTGTGAAACTAAACCATTAATTTCACACACTGGCAACACTTAATTCAACCTTATTTCAAACAGTGGCAACCTGAATCTGAGCAGTTAAAAGAGCGTGATACCTGTGAATATGTTTTTTTTTTACTTCAATACGACTTGTGTTAATTCCTCTGTCAATTTGATACTTTTCTATAGATTGTGGTCACATTTAAAAGAAGCGTGGCTCAATTATAATAGTGAAAGGAAGAGATAGGGTAAACCTGAACATCTGTGCCACACATTAGCCTCCGCTGTTGCCCGGTACTGGCCGCACAATATTTCATCCATGTTAAAATATGTTTCACCTTTTTTGACTAATTTCGAGTTACGGGTCATGAAGGGGATTGTCCTGCAATGACCCTGAGATTTCAATCAATTGGGGAAGGGGTCTGGGGGATGCAGCCCCCCACTATATAGTCATAATTGTTTATAGAATAATGTTCTCACATTGTTTTTTTTAAACAAATCGTTTCTGCACGTCTGAACGAAACATAAAAGCAACTTGGTCCCGATGGATTTCGGCTGAAATCTATTTCTAAAGTAACCCAAATTTTTAAAATTTTTGCCGCCAATATTAGGTGGCTCTATCGTCTTTGTTATTTTGATAAATGTGCTATTGGCTCTTCACATTTATCAAAATAATAAAGACGATAGTGTTGCCTACTTTAGGCTATTTTCGCCAAAAAATTAACATTTTTAGTTACTTTTGAAATGAGAGGCTTCGCCTTTAGACATCTGATGTCATAAGGCCCAAATTGTAGCCCAGAAACAGCGCCCCTAAACTGAAGTATTACTTTTATAATTATGATTGATAATTTTCAATTCTTACACAGATTTTCATCAACAAGAATGTTTTTTTATGCTTTTTAAATCAGTTACGCTTTAAAACCTCAATCTAATTATAGTAAACAGTGACACCCTTCATGGGATATTATTTTATATCTTAAATTTTCTGAAAGTATGCTCATGGCCTATTTTTTACCTATAAAACTGTATTTTACAGACAAAATAGGCTTGCTGGTTTGTGTGCTTTCAATAACATACTAACTTAAGGCATTTCCTCATTTTAATTGGATGAAAAATGAAAAATATAACTGTATTTAACTAAAAAATAAGGAAGAGTCATCAAAAATGGCGTATTTACACAAATGTGAATAATAAATCAGCTTCTTTTTGCGGTCATGTTGTGGTGAGGCCTAGAACAGAGTCAAGTTACTCTCATTCATAAATCTCGGTTTACAGACAAAGAAAGTCTAACCTAAACCATTTATGTATTTTAATTAGATGCTTAATCATTAACATAAGAGTTTGAAAAAATAATTTTTAAAAATTATCATGATTATCAGGGCAAACATGAGTATATTTTTAATGACTCAAAAAGATATATCACAAAATAGCAGTATAAATGATAGTGAAAAGTAAATGACATACCTTTATCCTTTGCTCAATTCTCCTCTTCTTTCTAAATCGAGCACCTGATAGCTTTGATCTTTTCTTATATATCTGCGGTTATTTGACAGATCCTGATGTAAGATTTGTTTGTAATATATTTATATACTTAACTATTTAACCAAACCTATAAAAATAAGTTAATATCATTACATATGTTTAAGTATAAGAGTTTATTCCCTATAGTATACTAAGCTGGAAGCATTGAGGAACAAATAGGCCTACTAAGAAATTTTGCATTATGCAGGTCTTTTAGGGGAAGGTTGGTGGCATGGATGGCATTAATTAAATCACTTGTTCTTTTTATAAAATAAATCAATGATTGTTTTTCGATTTTCTATATTTAAAAAAAAAAAATCCAATTGTTAAAAAAATTCAGTTCTCTATTATAATATTTTTAAACTATTCTAATGAAAAACTGAATTCCAAACTGAGGTGATTTTCTATTTTTGTCGTTCGGTGTTAACAAATTATTTTTGTGAAATGTGACAGATGGGTTTTTATTTTAATAAAAAAAATATATATATTTATTTTTTATGATTTTATTCTATTTCAATTTATATCTTTATTCTTATTTCTATAGTTTTGGAGGGGCGTTCATGCCGCCCTGGGCAGCTGCCCATATTGCCCATAGGCAGAACCGCCAATGATGACTACCATATGTTGAGCAAAGTCTGGCCCAATTACAACTCCTTTTCTCATAATGAAAGAAGGGTGTGATGAAACTATTATTTCTTCTTCAACCAGCTTGGTCATTGTAAACCCTTTTGCTCCCAATGATTCCATATGGCATCATCAATAGTTATCTTCATAATTTTACCCTTTAATGTGTCCAATGAGTTCGTGTGGCATCAAAATGTTTTCATGGGTTGCCAACTGGGACATTTGGCATGTTTTGACTTGTTTGCTCATACAAGGTGTAAGCTAGGGATATGAAATAGTTTTGACCTTCAATGCCATTGGGATTGGTGCTTATACACAGAAAATTGACTGATGAATACAATAAGGTAAGCATAGTTTTTCATTTCCATTTCTATTTTATTACATACAAGAAAGTTTATAGATGAGATTAGAATGTGTAATATTTTTTGTAACCTTCTGCTACCTATAATTTGTTTTTAGTTCTATAGGCCCTATTTAGCTAGAAGGCTAGGTTTACATCTTCGATAACTGCACAATTTGTTATTTGATATAAGTACTGCTTACACTATATGCATATATATATATATATATATGGTGTAGTGTATGCTGGCCATCTTCTCTGTCTCAGAATACAATGAAGATTGCGCCATTGAGGTGTGTGTGCCTGGGCGAAGTGTATGCAGAGCCTGGGTTGCCCAGTTGTCAAGATTCTCCTCTCAGCCTTGCTGGTGTTATCCAAGGGAATGCAAAGTAGTACGTTTGGCATCAGGTTGGCTGCAGGAGCTGCTGAAGTCACTGAGCACAGTGCATTGGTCCGCCTTTGGGGCTACACTCTTGATTTGTCAGGTTTACTCTCCTACACATGGCTGTTGGATCAGGCAAGGATCTCCTCCACCTGGCTAGCCCATGGCTGCTAGAGACAGTTCCTCCACCTAGCTTAATGGCACAATGTAAACACCATCCTCTCACATGGTATAGTCCGCCAAAAGAGGCAGTGTATGTATGTATATATATATTCTAGTACTCCTGCTACCTATAATTTGTTTTAGTTCTATAGGGCCTATTTGGCTAGAAGTGCTGCTGTACTGAGGTCAGTAATGGTCTGGCGGGGCAGTCACAGCCCCTGAGTGAGAGTACATGCCTGTCTCAATAACCTATCCTAACCTATATTTACATAAAAAATTAACTAATTTTCATTCAGTTAGTCTTCAGATGGCTCCTAAAAAACACATAAGAGGAGAAGCTCTCACTAACTAATGCTGGTAAAAGTACAACAAGGCAAAAAGGTAGGCCATCAAATGTGAGTAAAGTTGGTCTAAATGCAAAAGGAATGACAGCAACAAGGCCAGTTGATGATTATCATTTGGATGGGTTTAATCATTTTTCTGTGGTTACTAATCTAAAGCAAAGATGCAAATGCTGCATCAAAGCTTATGTACATATGAAGTGCAACATCTCATTATGCCTGTTGAAAGAGCAAAATTGTTTTATTACATTTCATTAGAAATAAATTGTGTGTATATTATTTTATTAAAATTAGTGAAAAAAGAATTAACTTTTATTTTTATGAAATGTCATTATTAAATTCCTGGTTTTCTTCGTTATTTTCCTGATAATTTTTTTAAGTTTTTTTTTTTTTTGTATCAACACTTCCCAATGATGCCATGTGCAATCATTTTATTTAAATGCATTTGCTTCAATGTTCAATAAAAAAGTTGTATATATGTGTTTTATGACCTAAATGGAATATGTTTTAAAGCCAAAGTTGTTTTTTTTTCACATAAAGCAATATTTCAGGAAAGGGTTAAGAGCTTATTTGACTGGGCTTTAGTTTTAGCTTCAAAGAGAAGACCCTCACAGGAATGGCCATACATTCCCATAGGCAGAACTCCAGGCGCTGTCACCTTCAAGGACTTATCAGGGGAGGTTGGGATCGCCATGCGAGTCTTTTCCTCCCTCTTCTTCGAGACCTTAGGCAGGGCTTTGTAAGCGAGGGTCCCTCTTTTGTAGGATCCACCGTCTCTGAGACACCCAGCCTACCATTGGATGTGGGCGAAGGAGCCAAAGCTCCTTTAGGGTGTATTTCTCAACATTGAGGGATAGGAAGGCCAAGGCAGTGGCATGTGTGCCAGGACTAAGTCCTTAGCCTCATAAAATGAGACGATCTTGGACCTGAACTGCCAGGATTTCCTTCTGGAGGAGATACGCACTTCATTGCCTCAAAGAAGCATGGTGCAGCTCTCTGCAATTGACACACTTGGCCACACACAATTTGGAATTATCGTGTGCGGCCTTGGAGCAACTTACATAGACTTCGGGTAACCCTGACTTTGCATGTCTACATGAATGATTCATATGGCCGAAGCAGTGGCAGTAGTAGCACCTCGGGGTAGTGCCATCAAGGCCTTCACGCAGTAGCGATACCAACCGGAACTCACCTACTAAGGGAGCTTGTCACAGTCGAGGGAGCTTGTCACAGTCGAACGTGATGAAAAGTGTAGGGAGGGGGTCTCGAGGTGCCTCCCTGTTTTCCTTCGTCAGCCAGTAGTCCACGAATTCCCTCGCATAAAATACTTACACGAAGTTGATGGTAGAGTGCGGCGTTACACTCAACGGGGTGCCATCAAGTGTCCAAAGAGCACTAATATTGGCTGCCTTGGAAGGATTTGACGCGTTTGCCAGAAGGCTCGCATCGGAAAAACAGGTGACCTTCGGCTCTCTACCAATCAGTCTTGCTAGTGCTCTTCTCTGATGGAACATGTTGCCCTTGGCCAACATGCTACCATCAGTGGAGAAAATAACTAGAAAGCGTTTGAAGCCAGTGTGCTCAAAAATGCCAGGTAGCCTCTGAATGAGGGGCTCCACACCCAGGGCAGGACATGCCGATCTTGGGTTGGTTGCATACCTTAACGGCAGTGGCCCAGTGCATTCCTGTGGGTCCCGCTGAGGAGAGGATCCAAATCTTTTTCGTGCTTGGTTTCTTTTTAGGAGAGTAGGGTGGGGAATGAACCCGCTTCTTCCCTCCGCTGTCAGGAGCTCCTAGGCCAGATGGGCCGGCCTCAGCAAGATCCTTCTCATAAGTGGAGAAGTTCTTGGCTTTCACAGGGGCACAAGCCAGGGGGAGTAGATCTCTCCTCTCCTTGTAAGGCCTTGGGGGCCTGTGATGTATTAAGAGAAGCTTTCACAGGGGCGAACTTAGGTTCTGTACTAGACACTGAGCCCATGTTCAACCCCATGAAAGATCCTACCATCTGAGGCTGGGTGACCTCAAGGACCATGTCATCCCCACCCAAGAAATCACAGTTCTCCTTTGAGGTACCTTTTATACTATTCTGGGCTGGTGAGCCGGTATCCTTCAGGGAAGAGAGGGGGGCATATACAGTGACCCCCTATTGACTTGCTATGCAGGCTAGCAGGACTTTAGAGGGTGCAGGCTAATGAGACCTGTCATCCCTCACCCCCATAAGAGGAAGGGGATTGGCCCTATTGAGCTACTGGCATGCTTTCTTGGCAGTCCCCTTGGAAAGTAAAGGGGGGAGTGCCATTCAAAAAGGTGACAGAGAATGGGGTGAGGGGGAGTCCCCTGCACCCATAAGCATAGGAGAGGAGTAAGTCTAATCTCCGGTTGATGAGTTTTTGAGGGTCCCCTGCAAAAGTACAGGGTGTGAGACCTTCTTTTCTTTGGTGGAGTTGTCTGAGAACCGCCCTGATGCTGGTGAAGGCTTATGTAAAGGGAGAGAGTTTATTAATTTGATTCATGGAAATGGCGACCCTAGTATTTACACAGGACACAAACGCTAATCACCCCATGCAGTAGCCCGCTCTGCAAGGGGTGAATACGTGGCTGGAAAACCAGCTGCTGCCATTTGAGGTGACTCCTCCTGCCTAGCGACCTGGCAGGTCCACCTTAGGATTGGCATAAAATCGATACAGTGAAAGGAGAAAGAAAGGGGATGTGAAGAAAGTGAAGTTGGGGGTGAAGCAGATTGTGAGCTCCAGGGTGAGGGGACATTGTCTCTTCCCCCACAACCCCAATCTAGGATGGTTGTGTGAGAGGAAGCTGGTCAGCTTCTACCCTGTAAAATTAGATGCTGGCCAGAGAAAGTTGTAGGGGAGGTTGTATGGAAAGTGAGCAAGCAGGGAAAGAAGACAGTGTCAGAAAGGAATAGAGGCTAAGTTGGGGCCAGACAGGGCACTGATTCCACTCAGCAGGGTGGCCAGGAAAGCAAATCGCCATGCCCCTTACGTGGTTGATGATGTCAAATCTTTGTTAAGATCTATCCACTAAGTGTCCTGGTTAACTACTTCTGCTAGAAGTTCCTCGGAGGGCTTTAGTTGGTTGGCTTTTTTTGGGGTTTAATTTTACTTGGTGAAGTTTTCTGGATTTTGAAGTAGTTTCAGCTATCTTTTGGTATGTGGTTTCTTCTTCAATGTAGGTTCTTTTGTGTCCTCTTGGCAGTGTAGTGTTAATTGGTGAGTATGGGTGGGGGATGCGCAGCTCTTTTCATTAATTGCTAGTTATTCATTGTTGTTGGGATTATTTTTAGGAAAAGAAAACTTAATACAAAACCAGAGCATACTTGATCGGTAAACATATCATTTAGCTAGTTTTCATCAGCGAAAAGCTTGAAACCTTTAAAAAAGGTACCCGGAGTTTGTTTTTCAGCAACAATGTGGATGCCCATTGGCATAGTCAATAGGCCAGTTCCAAAGAATATAGTCGGTGTGTAGGCATGGGCAGAAAGTTCTATGTAGAAGGGCTGCAGACTATGCAGGATGCATCTTGGTGGGTCATCATCCCTTTGCAGCAAAAAGTGGGGAAGGGAAAGGGGCATGTTGGGTTGCCAACATTCTGTTCTGGTTGCAGGATGGGGGGGCACTGGAGCTAGTCTCAAGGAAACAAAGTCCCCTGTGACAAGTTGCCAGCCTGGAGCCCGAACCCAGAAGGAGCAGCTCCATTCAGTCGAACCAAATGCTTTGAAGTGATACAAAGAGTGTTGGTACATAAAGATGATAATGAAGGAAAGAAGAGCAGCTAAGCTGGATCTTGATGGAGCACTAAGTCTCATCAGCACAACAGCCATGAAAACAAAACAATGCCCCTTACAGGGCATGGTGGTGTTTTCATGGAATATTAGTCAGGCCCACGGCGATGAGGTTGCCGGAGAAGAACTCAACGGCCTCAACTACCGACCTAAACTCCTCGACTGAAATAGAGAATTCAGTCATTTCCTGAAATGCAGGCCACCACGCCCGCGCCAAGCACCACCAAGGTGGGCTCTCAGGCGGCAGTTGCCCTGAAAATGATATTTGAATGGGAAAGTGATCACTACCATGGAGGTCATCGACCAACCCCCAATCAAAATCAGGCTGTCCATCCGAAGAGCACAAAGATATATCAAGGCAAGAAAATGAAGCGGTTCTCGGACAGTGATGCGTAAACTCATCCACGTTTAGGACACCCATCTCAAGCTCTTCGATCAGATGGGCAGGGACTTGTCCCCTGGGATTTATGGAGCAATCTCCCCAGAGAGGATGCCTGCCATTCAGATCTCCATTCAGAAAGGGCCTCGGTAACTGTGCCACGACGCGGCGGAAGTCCCCCACGTCGAAGTCAGCTAACGGTGGAATGTATGCAGAAATGATAGTATACCTCCTATCCAGGTGCAGCTGCACAGCTACTGCCTGAAAGGAGGTATCTAAAGAGAAAGGAAGAATGGAGACATCATGCCGGGTGTAAACCGCGCATCCCCCGGCCCGGCCATCCCGTGGTGGTGGGGTCACAAGACCTTTATACCCCGGGAGGGAGGGCAGGGGGCACACGCCTAGCATGGTCTCCTGCAAAAAGATAGCTAACGGGGTACGGGACGAGACGAGCCGAGCCTCTGCAGCTCCTTCCAATTGGCCCTGAGTCCATGGCAATTCCATTGAAGGAATATGCCCTCCAGGCCTAGCTCGCAGGAGAGGTGGGGGCCCTCCTCAAACAGAAGACACGCACGGGAAGGGCCGTACACTTCCCGGAGGCAGAACCCCAGGCGCTGTTGGCCGGACAAAGCGCTGTCACCTTCAAGGACTTATTGGGGGAGGTTGGGCTCGCCATGCAAGTCTTTTCCTCCCTCCGCCTCGAAACCTTAGAAGGGCATTGCGATTTCGGAGGCAGGGAGCCCTCTTTTCGAGAAACCACCGTCTCCGAGCCACCTGCTCCACCTCTAGGCGTGGGCGAAGGAGCCGAAGCTCCTTTGTTGCTGTCCTCCTTTCAGGGGACAGCTTTAGGAACCCCGGAAGATGGCCTAGCGACCAACTTCAGGGGTTTTGCCTCCTGTGAGTCGAACGACTCGGTGGAGGCGCATGGCCGTTTCGCCTTACGGGAAACGGTCACGCTGGGGGGGAAGAGGAGGGAGTCCTAGTTTTAGCCGGGGGTGGCTGTGAACTCTTTTTGCCGCCAGCTTTATCAGGAGAGCGCCCGGATTGAGTAGAGCCGGCAGAAGGGCTCCTAATGGGTGCAGAAACAACCGTGCTCATTGGCCTGGATGGGCCAGGAGCAGAGGGTGCCTTTCTAACTATTGAGGCATATGACATCCCAGGCAGAGCCAGGCGCGCAAGGATCAAGTCCTTAGCCTCGCGGAATGAGAGTCGATCCTGTGCCTGAATGGCCAGGATTTCTTTCTCAAGGAGATAAGCTCCACATTGCTTCGAAGAAGCGGGGTGCGGCTCTCCGCAATTGACACACTTGGCCACACATGATTTAAACTTATCATGTGCGGCCTTGGAGCAATTTACACATACTTCGGGTGACCCTGACTTTGCATGTCTACATGAGCGATTAGAATGGCCGAAGCGGTGACAGTAATAGCACCTCCGCGGCAGTGGCACGAATGCCTTCACGCGGTAGCGGTACCAACCGGCATGCACTGACTCAGGGAGCTTGTCACAGTCGAAAGTGAAGAAGACTGTAGGGGTGGGTCTCGAGGCTTCTCCCTGTTTTCTCATCACATGTTCGACCTTGACCGCCCCATGGTCGGCCAACTCTAAGGTGATGTTCTCTATGGAGTAGTCAACAAGTTCCCTCGCATAAACTACTCCTTTCACCAAGTTCATGGTAGAGTGCGGCGTCACACTCACAGGGGTGCCATGAAGTGTCTGAAGAGCACTTATCTTGGCTGCCTCGGTGAGATTCGCGCATTCGCCAGAAGGCTCCCGTCCGAGAAACGGGTCACCTTCGGCTCTCTACCAATTGCACAAGCTAATCCTCTCCTCTGATGGATCATGTTGCCCTTGGCCAACATGGTGCCATCAGTGGAGCGAATGATGAGGAAGCGTTTGAGGCCAGTGGGCTCAAAAACGCCAGATAACCTCTGAATCAAGGGCCCCGATGTTATCGGGGCTCTGGCCTTCGCACTTTTGGTCTTTGTCATATTCGGGAGCTCTGCACCTGGGGGGCAGAAGGGCCGGATGTGCCGATGTTGGCTTGGTCGCTTGCCAAAGTGGCAACAGACCTATCCATCCCCGCAGCCCCCGGGATGGAGAAGAGCTCCGAGTCTTCTTTGTCTTTTTCGTCCTTTTCTTTTTTGGAGAGGAGGGTGGGGAATGAACCCGCTTCTCACCTCCGCCGGTAGAAGCCCCCTAGGCCAGATGGACTGGCCTCAGCCAGCCCCTGCTGGTCGCAGGGGCACTGTCTGGAGGAGATCCTTCCCCTCCTTGTACTGCCTCAGAAACCATAGCCGTTTGAGGAGGACCTTGCATATGGGCGGATTCGGGTTCGGTGTTTGGCGCCGAGCCCAGATTCCTCCCCATAGAAGTCCCTACTGTCTGAGGCTGGGTTTCCTCAAGGACCATGTCTCCCAGCACATCGCAGGTCCCCTTGGCAGTGTCGCCAGTCTTGTGTGGGGAAGCACAGGCCTTGACCCTGGCAAGGTTTAAAATTCTTGCTAGCAGGTCTTTTGAGGGAAGCGACTGAAGGGGCCTGGCTTCCCTCTCCCCCCTAAGGGGGTTTGCCCTACCGAGACGCTTACACGAGGGGCGGTCGGCAATGGGCTGCCTGCTGGCTTTCTTGGCAGTCCCCTTAGAAAGCAAAGGAGGGACTGCCACTGGAAATAGGAAGGTGCCTGAAAGCACCTCCAGAGAAGGGGGTGAGGGGGAGTCCCCTTCACCCGTAGGTGTAGGAGAGGAGTAAGCCTCCTCTCCGGTTAAAGAAATATGGAGGGTCTCCTGCGCAAGCACAGGGAGGGACCTCCATTTTTACGCTGGAGCTGCCCGAGGGCGGTTCTGTCGGTGTACAAAGGGGAATGGGGAGAGATTTGGGTTTTTTTTTATTTGCATATATGGGCATGGTGACCCTCTTTTTTATACGGGACGCAATGGCTCACCACCTCTCGCAGTTGCCTGCACTGCAAGAGGTGCTTACAGGCCTGGCAAATGGGGGAGGATATGGGAGTAGACTGAGTCACAACAGATGTGCGAGAAACTTGAAAAGGTGCATGATTTTATTTAATAAGAGGATCAATGTGACTACCTTCTGTTTGTCATACTGTCCTTAATCTAATCTTCCATGAAGCGATGTACTTTCGGACATCGTACAATGTTTTTGTCTTCCCATGCTTCAAGTATTTTTTTTCCTAAGTTCGTCTTTTCCTGACCTAATAAACCTTGAGAGTGTCACATAAAAATAATACATTGTATTAAAGTAAGGTAAATGAGGTGGCCATTCATTCTTTCTAATGGAATTAAGACAATTCTTTTTGTAGATACTTCTGAGTTGC
The DNA here is from genome assembly GCA_963969495.1 of Ceratothoa steindachneri. Lineage (NCBI taxonomy): Eukaryota > Metazoa > Arthropoda > Malacostraca > Isopoda > Cymothoidae > Ceratothoa > Ceratothoa steindachneri. The sequence goes on along the minus strand of OZ018333.1, from coordinate 49,750,266 downwards.
TTGGCCTGTTGGAGGAGTGCCATCATGCCGGAAAATGTAGTCATCATCTGTGTACAGCTTACAGCAATCAAGAAGTAGCCTGTTCTCTAACAGCCTGATGTAGGCCACAGAGTTTACATTCATTGGTATCAAATAAATTAATTTAACCTTTCCATTATATTCTGACCAAAACCATTACTTTCTGCTGAATCAAGGGGTTTCATGATAAAGCTGAGGAGGTTGAATGATCCTTTCTTCAAACCATAAATTTGCTATTTTTCCAGTTTGTGACCACTTCCAAAGTGAACTTTTTATCAATTAACACAATTATTTTAATGTTTTTTAGTTGAATAGTAATTGTAAAGGAATTTACAGAAGTCTTTTATTCTGATCACATTGAGAAACATTAGTTCTCTTGTAGGCCTTCAATTCTAAACTTTTTAAAATAGTTTGTACAGGGAAACAGGACATACCTAGGTTACACACAATATTTTGGGGATTGATGAGTTCCTGGTTTATCTTCCTGAGATTGAATAAGTTCCTTGTCAGTGTCCTTGTTATTCTCTGTTGTAGCACTCTTAGGCCTACCACTACCTTGTTTTAACCCTTTCTTTCCCGAAGTATTAGTTTATTTAAAGAAAAATTTTCCTTTAAATCATATTCCATTTATGTCATAAAACACATATATACAACTTTTTTTATGGCATCATCGGGAAGTGTTGATGCCCCCCCCCAAAAAAAATCACTCGGAAAATAACAAATAAAACCAGGAATTTAGTAACAACATTTCATAAAAATAAAAGTTAATTCTTTTTTCACTAATTTTAATAAAATAATATACACACAATTTTGCTCTTTCAACAGGCATAATGAGATGTTGCACTTCATATGCACATAAGCTTTGATGCAGCATTTGTATCATGCGGAATATATAACCTTAAGTCTTAGAAGATAAGGTTACTTAGCCTCTGCCTCTCAACTGTTGGCGTACTACCTGCTCGTGGTCCCGCTGCATTTAACTGAAGGTACATCCAATGGCTGAGTGCCGTGCAGTATATAACCCAGGCTGCTCTTGCAGCGGGAGGGTCCTGGCATCCTCTACCTCCTGAGTCTTTTTTCTGAGAAGTGAATTTTTGCAATGGTGCCATAGTCACACATCTGATCTTCCACTATTGCTTCATTTCTCTCTACTCAGGTTGATGTGAATCTGAGTATATCTTTTCTATCTTTATTCCTCCAGTTCTTCTCCTTTTCACTACTTCTCTGCTCCCTTTCATCCTCCCATGGTGAAGGTGCCCATCATGACCATTGTCACAGCAACGCAGCTCCTGCTGGTGATCAGGTTATAAGTCTGGGTAATGGCAGTTATCCTAGTTGCCATGTGCTAGCAGGGAAGGTGGGAAGGTCTTTTGACCTATTGTGAGGTAACGCCCGTCTAAGCATGGCAGCCCCATGCCAATAGGATCCTCTCCTCCCCATCACCTCTATAGAATATGAGCTAGCTCTTCTAGGTCAAAAGCCAAAAAGGTTGATGTTAAATTGATAGCTTACTGGACATAATCTAATTCCAACCATCCTTTTCCTAACCCCCTCTCGGACTCTTGCTTTTGATTGGCTGTTTCTAATTTGTTGGGGTGATATTCATGTGAATCCTGGCCCTACTCTCTGTCACACTGGTCGAGTTCTTTACTCCAATGTAAGAGGGCTACACAAGAATCTCAGAGACCTTACTGTTGTCAGTCGGTCCTATGACATAATTATATGCACAGAAACTTTAGTTTCTGACTATCGCCACAAATCTGAGCTAAAGATCCCTGGGTTCTGTCAGCCCCTGCTTATTCACCGTAACCCAGGAAATCGTCGGCGGGGAATATCCATCTATATTTGTGATGGTTTCTCCGCTTATAGAAAAATTAATATGAATGTGGCTGCCATGAAGTAATTACCTTGCGCATTTGTACCCGAATCCACAACTTTTATATTTTGAGCGCTTGTCGCAACCCCGATTGCGATGATACCATATATGATTACCTATTAACAGCCATGGCCACCATCCAGTCTGATGATCGCAAAGCATTTTTTGTTTTTGTTGGCGATTTCAATGCTCACCATTGTGAATGGCTTGAGTCTGTATCACCAACAGATATTCATGGTCGTGCAGCATATGATTTTGCTAGTGTTTCGGGCTGTTCACAGTTGGTATCCAGCCCTACTCATCATACCACCACTGGTCTCAGCTACGCACAAGAGAATCTTGGAACGAATAAGTTCAAGCAAGATCTCAAGCAGAGAGGATTTATCATGATGCGGATGGGGAATATCTCAGCTCTGCCAAGGATAAATTGTTAACCGCCACTGATCCACATAAATAGTGGTCCACCCTTAAATAAGTGGTCTTTGGCTGCAGCTCATCACTTCCCCCACTGCTCTCTGAGAACGGTCAACATATCATGAGTCCAAAGAAAAAAGCTGATCTTTTGATGAAGCACTTTGACTCTAAACTTAGTAGAGAGCAATTAATTTTCAATCAAGAAATGGCCACTATGCCTACTCTTAATAAAAGTGCATTTCGGTCCAAAGAAGTGGAGAAGCTACTCAATGCTCTTGATCCATATGGGAGGCACAGATCCCCTTAAGATATTTTCTATGTTTTTCAAGGAAACTTCTGCTGTAATTGCAAAAAAACTGAGTGCAGTATTTAGATGCCTCATGCGATCTGGATCGTTCCCCAAGTGCTGGAGGGTGGCTCACATTATGCCTATTCCTAAGGGAACTCCTTCCCCTGATCCCTCCAATTATCGTTCAATCTCTATTACACCAATACTTTTTAAAGTTTTTGAGCACCTTGTTGCAGCTCGCCTTTCCCACTTTCTTGAGAGATCAGGTGTTCTCCCTTGTAATCAATTTGCTTATCGAAAAAAGCTTGGTACAATGGATGCACTTCTTACGATCTCTCACAAGATCCAGTTAGCACTAGACCGGGGCATGAGGCCCACATAGTTCAACTGGATCTCTCAGCTGCCTTTGATAGAGTAAATCATAATGGCTAGCTGAAGAAGCTAAGAGATATTGGTGTTGGTGGATAGATTTTATCTATTTTAGAGCAATTCCTGGTGGGTCGCAGCCACAGGGTTTGTGTTGATGCCAACTTCAGTGACTGGTATCCTGTCCACTCGGGCGTTCCACAGGGCAGTGTGTTCTCAGACCTCAGCTCTTCAATATTTACACTGCTGACCTCTTTAGCATCACAAAATATATTATTTATGGTTATGCAGATGATGTAACTCTGCTCGCAACTAATGACACCTCTCACTCTTGCAGCATTGCATCTAATTCCCTCAATGAAGATCTTCGATGCATTTCTATATGGTGCCATACATGGAACATGAAGTTTAACATCGATAAATCTAAATGTATATCTCACGATCTCGTAGCCCTTTTCCTCAACATGAACCTCTCCATGTTCATAGTTTAGCATTGAACGAAGTAGACAAAATGGGCATTTTGGGTGTTAAATTTGATTCCAAATTAACTTTTGAGTGTCACATCAGATCTCTTGTGACTAATGCTTTGCAGAAATTCGGAATCATGAGAAAGGCCTATGCCACCTTCAATGATGCTTCCGTGTCCGCCACTTGCTTCCGAAGCTTTATTCTTCCAGCTTTGGAATATGTGCCCCTGTCTGGTCATCTGCTGCTACCTCACACTTGCATCTTATTGACAGTCTCTTATACTGCCAGCTTTCTTTGTGGTGGAAATGTCCAATGGAACCTTGCACATCGCCAGAAGATCAGCAATGTGTGCATGCTCTACAAGATACAACCCAATCCGCATCACTTGCTGTATATTTCATTGCCAAATCGCTTTGTAGCAAGGAGAAACACTCGTCAGGCTTTGGCCCGGCATCCTCTTTGTTTTCAGTCTATCAGATGCCATACTAGCCAGTTTCAGCGTTGCTTTCTGCCAAGTGTTGTCCATCTTTGGAATTCCTTGGATGAAGAGACTTGTGCATTGAATAGTGTAGATGCCTTCAAAAAGAAAGCTAATGAGATCTTGTGTTCATCATGAGCCATTATCCTGTTATTTGTTATGTTTTTTCTTGTTTGAATATTCTATTTACAGTATATCTTGTTTTGTTTGAATGTTGCTATATACTGTTTTTTAAAAATTTTATTTAATTTTATTACTCAATTTAATTTAACTGAATCTATAGATGACTGGAAGCCTTGAGGTTTTACTTTACCTATCTTTTCCCAGTTTGTTCTTCTATCCATCTTCCTTTTCTTCTTACCATCGCTCCCTCTTCGACGTTACAGGTATGCGGGGATTGCTAATTACAATCTATAGTGCTTGCACTCTTCCTGTTCTACCTGTCTCATCTTGTGTAATAATAATAATAAAATGATCATCATTGAATGGCCTTGTTGCTGTCATTCTTTTTGCATTTAGACTGGACTTCACTTGCATTCAATGGCCTACCTTTTTGCCTTGTACTTTTACCAGCATTAGTTAGTGAGATCTTATCCTCTAATGTGTTTTTTAGGAGCCATCTGAAGAATAAATGAATAAAAATTAGTTATTTTATTGTTTATATAATAATAGGTTAGAATAGGTGATTGAGACTGGCCATGTACTCCCACTCAAGGGCTGAGACTGACCCCCCAGACCATTACTGATCTCGGTATGGCAGCACTTCTAGCTAAATAGGCCCTATAGTACTAAAACAAATTATAAGTAGCAGGAGGACTAGAATATATATACATACGCTGCCTCAGGCAGCGGGCTAAACTACGTGAGGGGATGGTGTTTACACTGCACCATCAAACTAGGTGGAAGAGCTGTCTCTAGCAGCCAATGTCTAGCTGGGCAGAGGAGATCCTAGACTCATCCAACAGCCAAGTTTAGGGAAGTAAACATTCTAAATCAGAAGTGGAGCCCCGCAGGCAGACCACTGCGCTGTGCTCACTGATTCTGGCAGATCCTGTTGTGAACATGGTTCCAAACGTACTGCTCTGCATTCCTTTGGGTGACACTGGTGAGGCCAAGAGGGGGATCTTGATGACTGAGCAATGCAGGATCTCTTATACACTTCACCCAGGTGCATACACTTCCATAGATGGTGCAATCTCCATTGTCTTGTGAGACAGAAGGATGCCAACATACACTACACCACATACAAACATATATATATATATATATATATATATATATATATATATATATATATATATATATATATATATATATAGTGTAAGCAGTATTTATATCAAATATGTTTGTGTGGTTATAGATGATATAGACCTAGCCCTCTAGCTAAATAGGCCCTATAGAACTAAAAAAAATTATAGGTAGCAGAAGTACTAGAAAATATATATATATATATATATATATATATATATATATATATATATATATATATATATATATATATATATATATACATATATATATATATATATATATATATATATATATATATAGTGTGTGTGTGTAAACAGAGTACTTATATCAAATAAAATTTGTGTGTGGTTATAGATGGTGTAGACCTAGCCTAACTCAGAAAATTTTATAAGCTTTTTTTTTATAATAATACTTCTGAAAAGTCTAATGATGCTACATGGAATCACATAAGTTACCAAAAATATTGCACATACAAATTATATGATGAAGGTATAACTAGCATTCTAATCTCATCTATAAACTTTCTTCTATGTAATAAAATAGAAATGGAAATGAAAAACTATGCTTACCTTATTGTATTCATCAGTCAATTTTCTGTGTATAAGAACCGATCCCAATGGCATTGAAGGTCAAAACTATTTCATATCTCTAGCTTACACCTTGTATGAGCAAACAAGTCAAAACATGCCAAATGTCTCAGTTGACAACCCATGAAAACATTTTGATGCCACACGAACTCATTGGACACATTAAAGGGTAAAATTATTAAGATAACTATTGATGATGCCATATAGAATCATTGGGAGTGAAAGGTTATTGAACCAGTAGTTTTTATATATTTAATTAATTTATAAACACTGACTCCATTTCTTATAGGAAATTCAGGATTAATCCGATTTCCATTTCAACCTTTCTCCTAGAAGCATACTTCTATAATGATTTTATCACTTAGTCAGCACCACAACATAGGTTTTTAACAAAAAACTAAAGAAATTGTTTTAGCCTACTTAATCTATGATCTTATCATACATACACAATCCCTACAGCAGGTGTATAGGAAACAAAGTAATTTTTGACAGGTTTTTTTTTTAACCCTTCATTGTGATGAAAGTACAGTAGTAAGATCAATGACATTTTAGAAATTATAAAGCATATATGTGAGTCAATGTTTACAAAATATCACTTGTAAAAGATCTGAATTGTTTAAGTTATTCAACTTTGAATTTAGTAAGCTTTTTTCTGGCCACCTCCTCAATCTATATTTTCTACTTTTTTAAAATTGAATATTAAAACTGTCAATATTCTGCAATGAATAAAAAATAAATATTTGAATAAACAAGGATTACTTACTGTCTGTTGCATATTGGATATCTGGGTCTTTATTCCTCAAGTTGGACCCCTGACAGTTAGGGCTATTTCTTTAGTATCAGTTTCTGGATGGAAGAGGAGCAGTTCAGTGTCTCAAGCTGTTTTTGAAGATTGAGGCTTTTCTCAAATACTATGAAAATATTCATTTGAGTCCTTCATAAATCTTGCAATGCCAATAATATTGGGCAGTATTGAGTTAATTTTCAACTTTTTTTGTCCTTATGATCTATGAAAAGTGACATTTTAAGATTTCCTTCCCTTCATACACCATTCAAGGTTTAATTTTTTCTGACATTAGGGGAATCACATTGATTTTAGTAAGATGAACTAACTGAATTCCACAAGTCATCAGAGTACCATTTTCTTCAATCTAAAATCAAGTTAGCCAAGGGTGGACCAATTGGTTTTAGTCAGCTACTAATTCTTATAATCATATTCAATCAGTCTTGCAATGTTAGAGTAAATATTCACTAATTCTTATGGGCTTTTATTGGATTTATCATGATATTTTATGCTATCCACCATATTCAATTTTTTTAACATTTAGTGCTTCTTGTGATATGGTTGCTGGTTTTCTGCTTCAGAATTATTTAAAGCTTTAGGATTACACTTTCACCAACTTATACACACCCCACCACAATCCTGCCTCTCAAATACAAGTCAGTACTAGATCACCTCACAATTTACCAGCTTTAATACCCACAACACTGCTTGGCTTGAATCTCAAGGCAGAGACAAGGGCCTCAAATATGTTAAAACACTCCTACTACTGATTCAACATGAAGTTCCCTTCCACAAGCATATCCTATAATACATACTCCTAAGACAATTCCTGGAATCACTCTGTTCAGCAGAACAATCTAGAAACTACAAATTGTACTGTCCTCTGACTATCTCCAATCAGCATAAAAATTGCTTTTGAGAAATACAAAATTACATTAACCCCACATACATTATCAATAACAAAGCTGAAACCTCTTTAACTATTGAACAAAAACTACAAGGCTAGTTTGTAGTTCAGTTTAACAGCAGAAACAAAGGATACATACACTTCACCAGTATATACATAACAGCAAGCAATAAATGCTATAATCCCAATTTTTCAGATATCTGACAACTCACAAAAATCAAGGACAACCTACAAAAACAATCACAAACCCATAATAATACATTAAAAACAATATGCAAAATTCAAGCACTAATCAACAACAGTAGTAAATACTAACAGACATTCTTAACATGATAAACCATAAAACAGAGATCAACAAGCCCTGGTGAACTATCAGGAAACTCATTAAATCCAACCAAAGAAGAATAAGACACACATAAAGCCATCTATTTAAATGAAAACAGTCAATTTCACCAAACACCTTCATATAGCACTATACAAAAAAAATTAGGGATCACAGGTCATAAGATAGGCAAATTCTCACTGAAAATATACTTAAAACAGATAGATTCAAATTAAAAATGTCTGTAAATTTACCCATAGAGTAACTATTCTCAATCAAAACATGCCACTGAACAGACCACACACCATACTGCTTAATCTCCTTACTCTGGACCCCATCCTAAATCATGGAGCAGCTAGCACTTAGCAAAGTCAATCCATGAATTCCACTAGATACCTTTTAACATGGCTTCCATGCATTGGACTTACCAACATCAACCAGCTAATACAATAAGGCTTCAATCAACTAACAGCATAACAGTAATGGCAACATAGTACTTAGATAGATTCTTATCCATAAAATACACAACGCTCTCCAACTATAAAAAAAATAGCTTGCAAACTTATTCACAGGCAATTAGGCACAGTAAACTATCATGAACACATATATACATAGGGATCTGTACACTTTACCATCCTCTTCAGAATTGCAACATCACACACTACAGCTATGAAGATGACATCAATATTCTTGCTAAAACACTCATGCAACTCAAGGTTGACAAATCTATAATGACTGTCACACAAAAATCATTTGTTACTCTCTTCACAACACACAGAGGGCATTTTTTTTTTTTTTAAATTTTAGGAGCGATCTGGCGACTGCCCACTTGGGCATGAGTAACCGGAATCAAGACAGCCTAGCACTAGGCTACTTTAAAATAAGAATATGAAAACACAACGATAAAAAGGGCAAATGGCAACAATCAGGAAGCAAGCTCCAGCATTAGGGGGAGGTCCCCATCCTCCCGGCACAGGAGCATGCGACCTACAAAGAAAACAACAATGACGAACAAAACCTAGTTAAATAAAGGGGAGAAGGCCAGCCTGCCCCCCAAAGTCTATAAGTCCACCAGTCAATGCACACAAACTCGTCCTGAGTACAAGGAAGAGGCGGTAGCGAACCCGCCCATCCCAGTACCGGGACAGGTAACGTGCGCCGAGATCGCCCATACTGGGACATTAAACAAGAATATGCCAAACAGTCTGGGACACAATGCAGTCTTCACAGCAGGGCGCTGGCGAGCACTCGACCAAATAGCGCTAGTGTGCCCAATTCGGAGATGACAAAAAGCAACCTGAAGCCTTCACGGAATTGGGGGATAGGTCCATGGGAACAGTGGCGGCGCAATGCCACGCAACTTTAAGTTCCTTTCGACTGTCTCCCATCTTCTTTGGAAAGCAGCCCAAAGAGCTGCCCGTATTCCTGCCATGTAGTCGGTGTGAGGAAGAGCAAAACGCTGGTCCAGTTGCAGAGTCCCCGCGGACTCTTTGGCGCCCTCATTCACCGCAATTCTTACATGTCCAGGAACTCAGTAGAAGATAATCTTGACATCCACCCGGCTTGCCAAAACCGTGGCGTCACGGATATCGCGAACCAGGGGATGCGGAGATTCCAATGCCCCGAGAGCACTCAGGGCGCTTTGTGAGTCGCTATAGATCACAATCCGGTCTCCAAACTGGGCACGTCGTGTAATCCCCCGTAACAAGTGGTGTATTGCCACCAGCTCGGCCGTGAAGACAGACACAGCGCCTAGCAGAGCCCCGCTGGCTCAAAACAGAGGGAATACGGCGTGGAAGCCGACCCCCTCTTTGGACTTGGAGCCATCCGTATACACTGGCACGGTTCCAGCGTGACACGAGGTGTGCTCCAAAAAGGTCGAACGCAATACTCCCGGCGCAGTACAAGCTTTGGGAGCAGAGACGTAGCTAGAAATAGCCAAACGTGGGATCCTCCAGAGTGGCGTCCTGGGTGGAACCAGGGGTGCCACCGGCCCGAGAGCTATACCTAGCTCTCGAAGGAGTTTCCTGGCCCTAATTTGGGCTTAGGGTATGACTGGCGTCTCTCGGCGATATAGGCACCGTCGAATTTACCTGCGGATGCAGCAAGAGTTGTTGGCGAATGAGGGAGCATCCCGGCTAGAGACTGCGGAGAAAGCGGTCGCGAAGGATTCCGCCACGGACGCGGGGTCCGAGATTGCGGTCCCATTCTCCTGGAGAACGGGAGGGTGGTCCTGCGAGAACTTGCCCCGAATCCTTTTGACTTGCTTCCACACCTCTGCTAGAGGGGTCTTCCCGTTAAGTGAAGAAGAGCGGCGGGCGTGCTTCGAAATATACCGGAACCTAGTCAGAGGAAATTCGGCCACAGAGAAATCGTTCGGGCGGCGCTTATAACGCATGTAGGCATAACGATTATGTTTGAGGGCCGTCTCACACTCGGCCGACCACCATGGGAGTGGTCGGCGTGCAAAACGGACCAGACGTTCTAGGAATAGTAGTCAGGCCCGCGGCGATGATGTTGCCGGAGAAGAACTCAACGGCCTCATCTACCGACCTAAACTCCTCGACTGAGATAGAGAATTCAGTCATTTCCTGAAATGCAGGCCACCGCGCCCGCTCCAAGCACCCAGAGGTGGGCTCTCAGGCGGCAGTTGCCCTGAAAATGATATTTAAATGGGAAAGTGATCACTACCATGGAGGTCATCGACCACCCCCCAATCAAAATCAGGCTGTGCATCCGAAGAGCACAAGGATAGGTCAAGGCAAGAAAATGAAGCGGTTCTCAGACAGTGATGCGTAAACTCATACACGTTTAGGACACCTATCTCAAGCTCTTTGATCAGATCGGCAAGGACTTGTCCCTTGGGATTTATTGAGTAATCTCCCAGAGAGGATGCCTGCCGTTCAGATCTCCAAGCAAGAGAAAGGGCCTCAGTAACCGTGCCACAATGCGGCAGAAGTCCACTGCGTCGAAGTCTGCTGACGGTGGAATGTACGCAGAAATGATAGTATACCTCCTATCAGGTGAAGCTGCACAGCCACTGCCTGAAATCAGGTATCTAAAGTGAAAGAAAGAATGGAGACATCATGCCGGGTGTAAACCGCGCATCCCCCAGCCCGTCCATCTCGCGTTGGTGGGGTCGCAAGACCCTTATACCCCGGGATGGCAGGCAAGGGACACGCGCCTAGCATGGTCTCCTGCAGGAAAATAGCTAACTGGGAACGGGATGGGATGAGACAAGCCTCCGAAGCTCCTCCAAGTTGGCCCGGAGTCCACGGCAATTCCATTGAAGGAATATGCCCTCCAGGCCTAGCTCTGAGACGCAGGGGCCCTCTTCGAACAGAAGACCGTCACAGGAATGGCCGTACGCTTTCCAGAGGCAGAAACCCGGGCGCTGTTGGCCGGACAAAGCCCTGTCGCCTTTGAGGCCTTATTGGGGAAGGTTGGGCTCACCATGCAAGTCTTTTCCTCCCTCTGCCTCAAAACCTTAGGTGGGGGTTGTGGCTTCAGAGGCGGGGGGGCCTTCTTTTCAAAAAACCACAGTCTCCGAGCCACTCAGCCCACCACTAGGCGTAGGCGAAGGAGCCTGTCCTCCTTTCGGGGGACAGCTTTAGGAACCACGGAAGATGGCTTGTCGACCAACTTCAGGGGTGTTGCCTCCTGTGAGTCTAACGACTCGGTGGAGGCGCGTGGCCGTTTCGCCTTACGGAAAATGGTCATGCTGGGGAAGCCCTGGTTTTAGACGGGGCTGTGTATGAACCCTTTTTGCCGCCAGCTTTACCAGGGAAGCGCCCGGGTTGAGTAGAGCCCTCAAAGGCTCCAAATGGGCATAGAAACAACCGTGCTCGTTGGCCTGGATGGGCCAGGAGCAGAGGGTGCCTTTCTAACTATTGAGGCATATGACGTCCCAGGCAGAGCCGGGCGCGCCAGGACCAAGTCCTTAGCCTCGCGGAATGCGAGTCGATCCTGGGCCTGAACGGCCAGGATTTCTTTCTCAAGGAGATAAGCACCACATTGGCTCTCCGCAATTGACACACTTTGCCACACACGATTTAGACTTATCAGGTGCGGCCTTGGAACAATTTACACAGACTTCGGGTGACTCCGACTTTGCACGTCTACAAGAACGATTTGTATGGCCAAAGTGGTGACAGTAATAGCACGGCCCCGGCAGTGGTACAAATGCCTTCACACGGTAGCAGTACAAACCAGAGAAAGTTGTGGGAGAGGTTGTAGGGAAAGTAAGGAAGTAGGGTAAAAACACAGGCTGTCAGAGAGGAGAAGAAAAGACTAAGTTGGGGCTGGATGGGGCGCTGAGTCCTGTCAGCATGGTAGCCAAGATCCTTTGTTTAAAGATAATACTAAAAGGTCAAAGAATATAGATATCAAAAAGAAGGGGCCAAGGTGAATATTAAGACACCTAGAAAACCTGGGGAATGAGAATTTATTAGTATTAACCATTTAATCCATTAAGAGTTTTAAGGTCATATGTGTGGCCATCTGTTGGTCATTAAGCCTTGGTCTCTCTTCTTGGATTAAGATAGCTTCAATGATGTGAAGGTGGTTGTGGTCAGTTCTTCATTTAATTAAAGCATTCTCCACTAAAGTTTCTCTTGAGAGATTGGTTCTGTGTTGCATTAAGTAGTGATTTTTGATGGTGTCATTTTGCAAATGCATGGTGAGTCAATGAGATAAGGATATGGTTGTCATTCCAATGTATTTATTTGAAGAATGAAGCTTACAGTCTTCATGGGGCAGTTCAATTTGAAAATTATATTGTAGGCTTTCATTTCATTTTGCTTGTGTTATTGCAAATTTCTTGGTTTTGTAGTACACCAGGTCTTCTTTATATGCGAGCCATATGTGTACACATGTGTGGTTGCAGCAGCACACTCAGACAACAGCAGCTGTGAGAAAGTTGGTGCGCTCAATTCGTATAAACTCTCAAAGAAGAGCGAGGGGACTGACTGCCCAAGGGCAAATTAGTGACCGCAAGGCCAAGGTGGCTTGTAGTTGTGGTTGGGCCAAAACCACATTTGAGTGCAAGATCGCAAGGTCGTGTGTAGGCCATTGTATATATATTTACCAAATTGGTCGCATATGACTAATATATTGGATTTTTTCTCAATAAAAGAAGAAGAAAATTTACATTTCCTTGAGCTTCCTTTTAATCTAACAGAACTCTCATAAGCGAGTGAGCAGACCCTTGTGGCAGGTGGTTTCTGGTACTGTCCAGTACAAAGAAAAAAATAATTCAGACAAAACTCACAAAGTTTATGAAAAAGACGCCTCGGGATACCTGGCATGCTGCACCAGCTGACTCAGACAACAACTTTGATGATCCACAGCCTATCACTAGTGGTAATATGCTTTTGTTTTTATATTTTGGAATATTAAACTAATTGAACTGTTATATATTGTTTGACCTAAACCTGATGAACATAATTACAATATGTAAGATGATTCAAAGTTGATGAACATACCTAATAATAATATGTAAGATAACATAACATAATTTTTAAAAAATGGGGGCATTTACGAGTCTAAAGTTAAAGGCTACAAAAGGCCCTCTGGTGATTACATAGCATTGTCAGCAGTGTCAAAAGGCCCTTGTGCGGTGGATTGGTATATTAATTAAACTGTATAATATACCATAGACCAACTTATGATCAGTCTGTCAGAACGGATCACAGTCGTAAGTTGACAACTTGCATAGACTATTGTAAATTGTATTAATACTGTTTTCTAATCTTGCTTTAGTGCATTGGAATCATGAAAAAGTATGGGAAATTAACACAACAGGGGATAGGGGGGCATGAATGGGTCATGGAATGTAATCCCCCTAAAATTAATATAAAGATAGGTTCGATATATGTGAATTCACACTATTCGAGGTTTTTGCAGAACCTACTCCCGGCATAAAACAAAGACCTGGTGTATATTATCAGCTTTAACTTTTCTTCTGGATATGTACATTTTGTATTTTGGTGTATAATATTTTTGATTGTTCTTTCATCTATCTTCTATGAATCACTCATTTGTTTTTTTATAGAAGACATTTATTGGGCATTTCTTATTATCTAAAAAAAGATACCAACCCGCTAAAAAGTGAAAGGTGTACACTTTCAGAAACTTAGCGGCCAATTTACTCCAGGATATATTTATAGTAATATAAATCACATAAAAATAACAACCCCTTAAGACTGATAATTTTACAAATTCCCATGACAACATATAACATTTCAAAAGAATTCAACAAAATTATCAGTGATTATTGTAAGAATTTGTATAACCTTAAACATGTCCCCACCTACTATTAACTTATCACGTGCAACATAACACCAAAGTTTATCTTTATACACAAGTTTTTTGTTATTTTTGTAATACTTCTAACAAAAACAATGTGCAAAGATACTTAAACTTTTGGGGATCCAGATTTAGTTGCAGCTGGGCTGTGAAGTCTTAGTTTACTTCTGAAATTTCACTTTTATATTTACTAAGTAATATTTGTGTCTTGCACTGATGCCAGCTCAGAACATACTGAATACATTTCCTGCATTCCATCTTTGGTGTTGAAATCTACCACACAGATGCGAATAGAGATGTTCTAGCCGCTTGTCATTACATTATAACAAGTGATTATTTATTTTGGAAAATGATTATTATTTTATATTTTATTAATTATTTAGCATTAATGCTACTAGTTATTTTACTAAATAGTGTTAATTAAACTTAAATTTATTTATTTAAGCATTTAATTGAAATAAACGAATCTCACTATCAAAACTTTTTCCTTATTTTTAAACAGGGTTTATTATTATATTTAATTTAAAGTTACTTGAATAAAAACTCCAATTCCTATTCAGATTCAGTAACCCTAATTTCTAACATACTTTCCACAAAAGATTGTGATTCTAAAATTGCAATAAACAACTTGAGGAAGCATGTGATATTATTTACAAGGGCTACCTTAATTCTACTTAATTAATGTGGTGGTTAATTTACCAAATACTAATATGGTACAAAATTATTAATACATAGTACCATCTTCACCTTACAAAAGGTGTAGTATTTTTTAAAATATTTACACTAATATTAACTTAGCTTGCTTGCTATAGGCTATATCCTATTTTTATTTATTCATTTAATTATTTAAATTATATATATATTATTATTTTCAAAGAATTATATTTACAATGACCGTATCCTTAATTAAGGTTATTAAGAATAAAGCACTAAATTAGAATTTCCTTGCTCTGAAAAAAGTTTCAAGAGTGTAGCATTTTAAATCTTTCACCCCCAAACAAATGTGCTAACACAAATGGATCATATATGAGCCAATTTCCTATGTTATTTGCCTGTTGCCGTGCTAGACTCACTCTTAAACTTTTAGCCACTGCCAGACGTATGATTTTTAAAGTTTTTACATCAACCTGTTTGTAAATATCGCCATTTTGAAGACAACAAGTTGTCATTCACTCATTTCTTCAATTATAGGTAAGTTTATATAATATCTACCACTATTCTTTATAAATTATACACATCAGTAATTATTATAGATTGTTTTGAGTGTGATTGCCTATTGAAATTCTTTGATATAAAAAATTATGACACTTACATTGGAACATATGTGTTCCATTGTATTTATTTGTTGGCCATATGTGTGCCAGCCAGGCTATATGAATTTATTTTCTTTTTCGGAATGTGAAAAATGAGTAGGAAAAAAACATTGGAAGCAGAAGAATCTATTGAAAAACTAAATAAGGTAAATGATTGTGAAGATGACTCTTGTGATTCAAGTTCAGATGAAGAAGAAACAGAGTCTAGGGGATGATAGTGACGTAAACAAGGACTACATTCCTCCTAATGGAAATGCTCCCGAGAGCAGTGATTCATTTGAAAATGAAGAGGACTGTGTAACTGAAGCTGAAAATAGTAATAATATTGAGAATACCCCCATGCCAGTAACTACAGATGACACACCAGTACAATGCAAACCTGTGAGTAATGATTTTGTTCGAAAAATTTCAAATTCCTCCCATTTAGAGGGTTAAAGTTTTGTGTGATATTGGTCGAGATAATCAGCTATTGATATATTTAGAAAGATGTTTCCCTGAAGTCTGATCAATTACATTGCTCAATGTATAAATGAAAGGATAGCTATTGACCGAAATAAGGGAAAAACAACAATGCCAAATACTGAAAGCGGGGAAATTTTAATTATTTTAGGCTGTTCTTTAATCATGGGTTTCAATACTTTACTAGATTTAGCATCATATTGGTCGACACATAAGGCTCTGGGCAATGAAGCAATTTACACTGCAATACCGAGAGATAGGGCAGTGTATATAATGTCAAAGTTATATTTCAACAATCCTGCCAAGCCCGATAAGCCATCCAAAACATATTAAATAGATTCTGTGGTTGATTGTTTGAAAAAAACATTTCAATCCACTTTGTCAGATAGTTCCAGACAAAGCATAGATGAATCTATGACAAAGCTCAAAGGGAAAACGTCTATGAAACAATACATGCCAATGAAACCTATAAAAAGATGAATAAAAATATGGCAGAGATGCGATTCTCTAACTGGATACACTTATGGTTTCAATGTCTATTCAGGCAAAGAAGTAAATGAACCTCACCCAAACTCTACATTAGGTGAACGGGTTGTGAATAAATTGTGTAGTAGCATTCAAGAATCTAATGTAGTGATTTGCTTTGATAGATTTTTCTCCTCTGTTAGACTTTTGAGAACAACTAACTTTCCTGCCATAGGTACATTCATAAAAAACCGGCGTGATGCTCCAATTCTAGATAAAAAGTTTAAAAAGGGAGAAAGACAATTTTCTGCCAACAACCATGGTACTTTAGCTATAAAATGGAAGGATACAAAGGAAGTTTATCTGCTAAGCAAGTGTCATAAAGATACAGCAGATGTTATATCACGAAAAATGAAAGATAGAGCAATGAAGAAAGTACCATGTCCTGATGCGATTGCATTTTACAACCGTTTCATGGGAGGTGTGGATCAATGTGATCAAAATGTTGCAAGGTATCATTTTGAACAAAAATCTGGTAAATGGTGGAAAAAAGTATTTTACAAGCTCCTAAAGATGACCATGGTAAACGCTTGGACAATCTATAATGAAGCAAGAAGGAGTAAATGTACATTGCTTACCTTTCTTGTAAACCTAACAGAAGAAATGATTGATGCTGGAAGAAAAGAAATGGAAAAACCCTATGTTCGCAAAGGTCAGGGAAAACTACTAAAAAAAAAGAGAAGCACTTCAATCTCAGGCAATAGTAGACACCTCCCCTGCATTTCATGAAATGCTTCACCCCCTATCATTTGGGAACAATGAACAACTAATTTTTTTTCTATTTCAAACTACCATGTTTTCAAATTAATAAAATGGTAAAAATTAGTTGTTTTTTTTTATACCTATTACGAATTAATATTCTATTGAGTGTCTATTCTATGTTGATCTACAACTACATGTGGAACATATATAACCCATTTCAATATACAATGGAACATATATGTTTCATATTTAAAAATTATATAAAAAATAAATGTCATAAACCATCATAAATGGTCCTACAGTAACCATAAAGTGTATAAATATATGAAAGCCACATTAGTTTCTAAAGTAAAACTCCAGGATGAAAGGGTAAAAGTAATTGTAGAGCATCCTCACCCTGATTTTAAGTTAATCAAGAATGTAGCATTTTAGTCCTAAGCATTCTCACCCTGTTTTTAAGTTAATCAAGAGTGTAGCATTTAAGCTTATTTAAAACCCTAATATTATAGAATGAAGAGCAAATATTTACAAATCATCTATATTTTCCCTTAGCATTCTTTCAAACCTCTCAGTAGCCTTTCTCTTAGGCCTCACAGACCTCTCACTTTGTTCAATAGGAATAGATTCAGGTTTATTTGTACTGCCTATTTCTACATCTATTTCTATTGAATTAGATTTAGTATCCCTTTACTAAATACTATGTGGCCCACAAATTTGTGTCCAGATGTCCCTTCTTCCAATAAATCAACCTTATGTGCTTTTAATTCAAATAAATAAGATTTTATTTCATTAAGATAAATTTTTCTAGATGTATATTCAGGGTTAAATTCTAAATTAGGTACTGCATTTAAAATATTCTTGAAAGATTCGTCAATGATATAATTTACATCAAGAAATTCTTGTTCCAGCATCAGAATTGCCAAGTGGTAATTACTATCAGAAATAGTTAGGTGTTTAACTATAAAAAATCACTACTTAATGCAACACAGAACCAATCTCTCAAGAGAAATTTTAGTAGAGAACACCTTAATCAAACGAAGAACTGACCGCACCAACTTTCACATAATGGAAGCTATCTTAATCCAAAGAGAGACTGAGGCTTAATGGTCAACAGATAGCTACGAATAGGACCTTAAAACTCTTAACAGATTAAATGGTTAATACTAATAAAATTCTCATTCCCCAGGTGTCCTAATATGAACTTTGGTCCCATTCCTTTTTGATATCCGCATTTTTTGACCTTTTAAACACAGGATTAACGTTAGCATATAAATGTACAGTTTTGAGATGTCTAAACAGTGGCAAATAATTTCACTCAGAAGATAGTCAAACGTGACAAAAAGCTCAGCTGCAATAAATTATGAATATTGGAACCCTTATTCATAACCTTTCACAAGATGAAAAAAGTATAATAAGAAAATTAGAGAAGCAAAGAACAAAGTTAATCAAAGCTCAGCTGAACCTGTTCTTTAATAAAACATATATTATGAGAAACCCACAAAGTAACATGTGAGTAGAGCAATAAATGCAAAAAAATCCCACAGGAAAATGAAAGGTGGATTACAAGTACTTTTGAACTTATTCAGTTTATTCTCAAGGAATTCCTTGATTTGATAATGAGGATTCAAAAATTTCTCTTTTATTATAATTGTTACAATAAATTATTCTTTGTAACCTGTTCATGGAACATTTTTAAACTTCAATACCCACAAATATTAAACCCAACAAAAAATTTGTATGGTATATATATATATATATATATATATTTTTATTTTGGGAACCTATCTAGCGAGTACCCACTTGGGCACAATATCCGCACTAGGCTACTTTAAAATAAGAATATGCAAAAAATAACAACAATAAAAAAGGGAAAATGGCAACAAGGAGGAAGCAAGCTCTGGCATTGGGGCAGGGCCCCCTGTCCCCTGACACAGGAACATGTGACCTACATAAAAACCTAGTTAAATAAAGGTGAGAAGGCTGGCCTCCCCCCAAAGTCTATAAGTCCACCAGTCAATGTGCACAAACCCATCCAGAGTACAAGGGATAGGCGGTAGCAAGCCTGCCCATCCCGGTACCAGGACAAGTAACGTGCATTTCCTGAAATGCAGACCACTGCACCTGCACAAGCACCACCGGGGTAGGCTCTCAGGTGGCAGCAACCCAGAAAATGATATTTGAATGGGAAAGTGATCACTACCATAGAGGTCATCACCCCCCCCCCCCCAATCAAAATCAGGCTGTGCATCTGGAGAGTACAAAGATAGGTCGAGGCAAGAAAATGAAACGGTTCTCAGGCAGTGATGTGCAAACTCATCCATATTTAGGACACCTATCTCAAGCTCATCGATCAGGTCAGCAAGGATTTGACCACAGGGATTAATAGAGTAGTTTTCCCAGAGGGGGGTGTACCAGACAGACTCTTTCGATAATTTTTGAAACAAGCTTAACAAGCTACATCCCACTATAAAATTCAGTTGAATGGGAAAAGGAAAATTAGTTACTCACCTTTTCTAGATGTAAATGTCTTAAGAATTAATGATAAAACATTACTGTATACCGTAAACATACTAATTCTAATTTTTATCTTTATTTTTTTCATGTCACAATGTTAAAATAAGAAAACCGCAATCATAATATCTATGTATTTAAGAGACTTTCGAATATGTGACCTATTATTTTTTTATAAGGTAAAATCACCTTCATAAGATGCATGTTCATTGAGTTAAAATTCCACTTTATTATATAGATGTATTGTATATTTTAACTGAAGCTAAGGCCATATTCTACTGTTCTCAACAAAAGAATCTTACTTGTAAAGAGAATTGCTTATCTCTACCATATTCCTCCATGCTTAAAGGACTAAACTCCATTGTATATCCCAACTTAACCACTTTTAAATATCCTTCAACCATCAGAAAATCTTTCCCTTCCACAGAGCCAAAATTGTAAAATAAAGATGCAAGCATCTATTTAATCCTGTGTAAAGCCCCAAATTGCCACTCTTTCTATGTGAAAGAGAACGGAAGGTAATTAGATAAATGCATATACGAATATAGGGAAGATATTTGTAGAGCAAGCAATGCTTCAAGTATTTTTAAACATGTACAAAACGCCAATCATATAATAGATTTCTCTAGTGCCCAAATAATTTATCATTGTAACAATTATAATAATAAAAGAAAAATTATCGCCTCATTAATTAAAGATATTCCAAATTCCAATTTATCTGAAGGGCAGCATAAATGCAGTCCCTATGTCTCAAACTTCTTGTTAAAGTATAGTGTTAACACCTAAAGCTGCCTCCAGATTAATGCCAGTTGCCTGTTATTATATATTCCAGTATTTCAGTTTTCTTTGTCAATTTCTCTTAGTTTATGGCTGAAGATGATATGGGAAGCTACAAATCAAAACTAGTCCTGTTCTAATAAACTTTATGCTCCCAAACAGTGGTTTCTTTGTACATTTAATTTACTTGTTATTGTGTGAAACAGTGTTTATATATATATATATATATATTTAAAAAGGCAATGTTGTAGCTAACTATGCTTTTTATCAAGCCCTCAAAAGGAGCTCTTCTCACAGTCATGAAAGTATATTACATAGGCAAACCCAAGATTTTGTAGCAATTAGCTATTTTAATTGTTATCCCTGATTTGAAAGAGAATGAAAAATTTACTTTATCCATTCTAGCTCGGTTTTATAAATTGAGAATTTTTTGCAATGGCACAATTATAATTATGTTTTTAAATGGCAATGTTGTAGCTAACTAAGCTAATTATCAAGCCCTCAGAAGGAGCTCTTGTCAGTCACAAGAGAATATCAGATAAGCGAGCTTTTCTAACACAAACCAATTAGCATATATATATATATATATATAAATATATATATATATATATATATATATATATATATATATATATATATATATATATATATATATATAGAATACAGTGGGAGCAATAAATATCTGATACATGGTCAAAAGTTTTTTTACCATAGTTACACAACAGCAAAGTAATCAAAAATTGAACATCTTATGTATTTTGTACGTTGAATATAAATTGGCATCATATTGCAAAAATAGTAAAACATTACTATTATGTCAAAAATATCAAAGAAACGTTTCAAAAACTATCTGATACATCTATGAAAACTAGTCAGTATTTGGTGATATGACCTTTCATCACTAGTACAGCTTCCAACTGTTTGGGATATTTACTTATGAGGTTCTTACAAATATTTTTAGGTATCTTGGCATATTTATTTTTTTTAAATCTGTTAGATTTCTTGGGTCCCTTTTCTGAATCTTTGGTTTTAATTCTCACCACAGGTTCTCTATATGATTTAGGTCTGGCAACTGACTTGGCCATCCCATAACCTTTATGTTCTTCTGCTGAAACCACGCTGCAGTGCACTTGGCTGAATGTTTTGGATCGTTGTCCTGATGGAATGTCCATCCTCTTGGCAACTCCAAGTCATCTGCAGACTGTAAGAGATTATCATCCAGAATCCTGTGATACATCTGAGCATTCATTTTCCCTTCAATAATATGGAGTTGCCCAGGACCTGGAGAGAAGCCGCCCTATACCATTATGCTGCCTCCTTCAAACTTCACTGAGGAATTGTATTTTTAGGATCATGCGCTGAGTTTTTCAGCCTCCAAACGTGACTAACACTATTCTGCCAAAATAACTCAATCTTCGTCTCATCAGATGATTTTCGACATGAATTGGTTTCAACAAAGGTGTCTTTCTTGGTGAGAGAATGGAATCCCTCATTCCTAAGAACTGCTCTAATTGTATTTTTGCAAATATTTGTCCCAGCTGCTTCCAAATCTTTCTGAAGTTCAGATCGAGTCACTTGAGGATTCTTCTTTACTTTACAGACTATATGTTTAGCCGCACAGTTTGAAATTTTAGATGGATGCCCTGACTGTGGTAGACTTGCAGTGGACTAATATGATGTTAACCAGCGAATCGTGTCATCAATGGTTGAGATTGGTATTTTTAGCATAGAGAAAAGTTTTGTATAGCCCAAACCATTTTTATATAACTGAACAATTAGTTCTCTAGTCCTTTTTGGCAATTCTTTAGTCTTTGCCATATTAGAACTAGAGTGTTGAACAATGACCTCCTTCTCATGCAGCACTCAGACACTGACTGAGGTCCGCTGTTTCATGTGGACAAAGTAGATTATTTTTCTTAAAGTTCTACACCATTCCTGTCACATAAACCACTCTGGAATGTTCGAGAACTATTTATTATCGTTTAAAACTAATTTTGTGGGTGTGTTGGATACTTCTTGAGGCGATCATCTAACACTTTTGTCGATATAATATCAATGTTTTACTATTTGTGTATTTTAATACCGAATTTGTATTCAACATACAAAATACATAAGATGTTCAATTTTAGATTACTTTGCTGTTGTGTAACTATGGTAAAAAAACCTTTTCACCATGTATCGGATATTTATTGCATACACTGTATGTATGTATATATATATATATATATATATATATATATATATATATATATATATATATATATATATATCCTTTGCATTGTTTATAACTTAACAACCGACCAAGCTGTATTTAATCTTAAATTTCCTTCCTGTCACTTGTCATTGTGATCTAACCAAGTATGGTAATGTTCAGTTTATTTAGTTTTACTATATTGTATGTTTCCAACTCTCTATTTGCCTTCATTTCCATTATTAAGTTTTGTATTGTTACGATTATTTTGTTTCCGTTTGATTAATATAATTTCATTTCAAATATTGTTTTTCATTAACAATGTTTCTTTTAGTATTTTACTGAGGTTTATATATTAATTTTTCAAATTTATAGCATTACACTATTAAACTAAGGTATAGATTTTAATTGCATAAAACATCATTGCTTAGAAGGCAGCCATGAATCATTTGACATTCAACTTTCAACCGGCAAGATTTCTGCCACTCCAAAAACTTTTGTTTTTAATTCATAATAAGCTAACTATAATACAAACTGCTTACACAATATGTTTAAAGTTACATCCCTATATAGCAATATTGAACAGGAAACATTTTGATATATAACATGAAATCATGAAACACATACCTTTTTACATGAAGTAAATCATCTTGACACTACAACATTTGAGGCAAAACTGACAAGCTTCAAGTGACGATCTTCTGATGTAAGACTGTCAATATGTGATTGATACTTGCATGCTTTAGTCAATTATCAAAGTGAAACAAGGTTATTGGTAATTTGTGAATAATAGGAACTTTTTTATACTGGCAAAATATCCTGCCAAACAGCATTAATGGGTTAACTGGAACACCAACACTACTCAGCATCATACTGGATACACAAATTCAAAAATCACCCCACACCTACAAGCAATACATCCATCCCACACTCTCAATGTCAGTATGACCTGCAAACATAATCTTGCATCTCACTAACACTATAAAGGAAACCAAACAGAGCACTCTTTTTCAGTGCAGAATGCATTTGCAGCAGCAAAATTAATCAGCAACTCCTAAACACATCTTGCACTCAGTATGAGGAATTCTCCACTGGGTGCAATCCTGGTGTGGAAACACCCCACTTGGATTCAATCTGCTTGAGGTTAAGCTGCAATCATACACTCTCACTTCCTAACTGTTGCATGGACTGCTGTAAAATTCTCATTGCATGCAACAGCCTCCCTCCACTCTAACCCAGTCCCTCAAGACAGACACAAAGTGCGGCCCTACTCAATTGTGTTAATGTTGGTAGGGGTCTACAGCACAGGTAATGTAGGACCAAAGGCTTTCTTCCTAAATCTCCCAATAAGTCAGAGGAAGAAGAGACGTCATGTACTCCTGGGAGGCAATGTGACAACAATAAACAATCCAAAATATCCTCAATGAAACATGTGCACAACTCCACTAACAATACATAGATCCTGCAAGAAAAACTGCTACCTCATAGCCAGAATCCTATCAACATAAAAAAATCCAAACCATCTCTTCAACATAACTATATCAGACTCCCCCCCCCCCCCACCCTGCACGACTCAAAGAATTTAAAGTGCAAATCCCAAAGAGATTTTGTAGGGAGAGAGCTCTAGCAGGCATTGGGGCCAGGAGGAGAGAGAAACACCAGACAACCAAAAAAGAAACATTGATTCCACACCACAAATGGGTCACCCTCACAAGGCTCTGATCGTAACAACCAAATATAAATGGCTTCAATGACAGACACCTAATGCCACCAAAAACCAGGCATAGACATTTGCACAAATAAACCCATTAATGCATAAGTTTTCATTCTTTTTTTTTAATGAAATTTTCTATGCATAGGTTTTCATTCTTTTTTAAGGAAATTTTCTAGCACAATAGCTGTATTTCATCTAAATAAAATACAAATTTTTCAGTATTTCTGAATTCATAGCATTTTAGTTACAAGGGGTTCCATATTTAGGAGGCTTTGCAATAGAAAAGATTTATTTCTAATCGTGTGTTTTTACTGTTTAAGAGTGTGGTAGGCTTCTTGACATTTGGGATGGAGTCCAACATCACACTTTGAGCAGGAAAATTTTGATTTACCAGTGCAGTAGCCACATCTTCGCTGATTTGAGGGCTGTAACCAGTGATTCAAACCATCATACCGAACAGCATTTTGTACTGAAGGATGATGCCTTCCTTGAGAAGATGCAGAACCGTATCTCTTCAGAATTGTTATTGCTAAATGACGTCTGAAGGAGAGAAGAGGATCTTTATTATTCTTGGACTTTTTCCAAAGTAGCCAAGCATTTACTACTGTAACATCAAAGAAGTAAATAAAGAGTGACCACCACCACTTTTTCCTTGGCATCCTTGTTCTATAATTTGCTACCCACTGATCCATTTGATTCACTCCCCTATTGAAGGAGTTGTAATGTTTCATAGCAACTGGCTGAGGGATTTGTATATAGCCATGTTTTATCTGAGACAATCGTTTTATTAAGCCAGTAGCTGAAGAATCATAGTTTGTTGCTAAAGTAAGCACATTATTGTCCTTGTATTTCATTGCTAGAACAGTGCTTGTTGCAGCTATTTCCATGCTTCCATTTGTTTTCTTTTTAAATGCTACATTTGATGATAAAGGACAATTTCGAAGCCTATTTTCTCGTACTGTTCCTGATGCACAAACACCAATGTCTGATAAGTGATTCAGGAGATCATAGGATGTGAAATAATGATCAAAATATACTTTGTATCCAGATTTGGGGGGAATGTTTCCTTTATTGATCAAATTAACTACAGTGTCTCCTCCAAGACCAAATTGGGTTTCAATAGTTTTATTTCTTGATGTTTTTCCCACATAAACATCAAAAGCATACATATATCCAGAAGCAGAACACATAGCCCAGTTCTTGAACCCAAATCTAATAGGTTTTCCTTTTATGTACCCCTTGGTTAAGTGAGTCCCAAAATAAGGAATGATAGATTCACCGATAGAAATATGTTCATCCAATGAGTTTAACTCAAGAAACTTCTTCTCTAAATGATCTA
The DNA here is from genome assembly GCA_963969495.1 of Ceratothoa steindachneri. Lineage (NCBI taxonomy): Eukaryota > Metazoa > Arthropoda > Malacostraca > Isopoda > Cymothoidae > Ceratothoa > Ceratothoa steindachneri. The sequence goes on along the minus strand of OZ018333.1, from coordinate 49,724,669 downwards.
AGATTGGTCGTAACTTGAATAATCTATCATCATTATTTATATTCCCATTATCACTGAAATGAATATGATGTAGAATATCTGCAAAGCGGGTACATCGGATGGCATCAGAGAGTATGGTTGGGACATCCTTCTCACGTGACCAGTAGAGCCTTTTATTTGGGTATTTAGCATACCCAGAGAGTAAAAATCCTCCAAATATCACCCACATTTCATTCTCAGACACATTCAAGGTAGTAGTTTTCTGAAGAGCATGTAAGTTAGTTTGGTACACTATATTTTGTACAAATGTTTCCTCAAAAAAGAGTTTGAAAATATCCAACTCTGATTCACATGACACAACACACTCAGGCAGTGGCTTCAAAAGAGGCATATTTGCATTTATATCAAATACTGGATCAATTTTTTCCCATTTTAGATTTTTAGCCATTTTACGTTTTTTAGATTTAGATTCTATGACACAAGATTTATGCCTAGTTACGATTCTTTCATCATCTGTGTCCTCAATGATTCCCTTAGGCACAAAATCACACTGAGACTTTAGTAATCCTCTAACTAAATGATTCATTTGATCAGCTGAATCATCTTCAGAATCATTAGAGTCTTCATCAGTTAGTGTATCCATGTCTACTTCAGGAATATGAAGCACAATATCAGCAGTAGAGAAGTTTTTATCATAATTTTCCAATAATTCCAAAATTTCATGTGTATGCAATCTAGAAAAATATTTTACATATATATATATATATATATATATATATATGTGAATGTAAAGTCATGCTAATGAATCAAAAGGGGCAGGTGGTAGGCTATGCATCTATTGTACAGTCTATCCTATCCTGACTGCATAGTGACCCAATTTCAGAATGCTTATACAGTCAACTTTGCTTATAAGGACCCCATCAGGACCAAAATCTTTCATCTCTATAAGCAGTGGTTCCTTATAACTGAAAGTTCAATGTTTATTAAGTTGGTGTTAAAATGCAGTTTTCTATACAGTTTCATAAAAAGTCACTTAATGAATGGCAATTGACTCAATGTATATCACATTTACCAAGTATATTCATAATCTTTAACTAATCTATTTGATGTTCATAGTACATTTTATTGCATTATGATATGGGCTGTTTTATTTGCAAAATAAAATCTAAGTCATTTATTTATTTTATTTTATTTAACACATATAATACTCACTCACTATATATTTTGTAAACATACAAATCAAGATTCAATAAGTAAAAGAACATGAAATGAAATAGTGCAATATGTAGTAAGATATACACATAAATATTGCATTGGAAAAAGTGAATGGTAAATTATTTATTTGAAACTTATAAACAACAAAATCATAGCAAGCATCCAACTCTAACTTCGGGCTAGTTTCATTACACTCCTTCATAAAGTACAACCTCAAATCTTCAAGACTTTTCTTTGCCTCATCATCGCTAATAATGGCAACTTGAGGCTCCTGCACATCTTCTTCACCCTGCATGTTCAAATTGTAACTTTGTGTCTGCTTAATATCATCAATGATCAATTCCACAAGGTCCTCTTCATTCTCATCATAACACTGCAATTCACCATCTATCTCTAGATATCCTTCTGTATTTGTTACCTTTAACACATCACTGTTGTAATCAGCATTTTCTTCTATATCAAAGACTGCAGGGTCATTACATTTGCCAGCATGTTTGAAGCCACAATGTGTGTAATAGTTAACAATGGTATTCTTCTGAACTCAGCACCAACTGTCTACTAAGAACTTGATTGTTTGCAAAATCGATATTTTTACACTTACATCTTTTGCAGTTGATTCTGATGTAAGATGAGTCTTCAACAGCTTTCAGTGTGAACGGTATCAAAGCAGAGCAGTATGACATCTTAAGATTCTTTATGATTCCCATATCCATCGGCTGAATGAGTGATGTGGTATTAGGAGGGGAAAAATTCTAATTGAATATTTGACAAGCCTTATAAGTGCAAATGGGCAGTGCAATTATCCACAAGAAGCAAAATTTTGCTGTTACTCATTTGAAGTTCTGCATTTCCTTTCATTATCTATTCCGCAAAAATTACAGACGTCATCCATGAATTTTTATTTGAGAAATACTCTACAGGTAATGAATCCATACTTAACCCTTTAAAACACTGAGGTTTAGCCACCTTGCCAATAATCAACAATTTTTTTTTGTCACTTCCAGACATATTAGCACAAACTAGAACTGTAATGCCGTCCATTGCTTTTTTTAGCCCATCACAGTTTCCGTTCTAAATGTGACCACTTCCAATCTTTAACTAGATGTAAATCCATACTGGACTTCTCTCCATGAGCGCTCTTGTATCTTATTTGATTGCGAGATTTAAATCTTGAAAACCACCCATCAGTTGCTTGGAACTCTGGATATCCTAGCTTTGTTGCAAAAACTTTGGCCTTTTCTTTCAGAATTTCACTTTTAAGCCTTACATTTCTCTTGATAATGATTTCAAACTATCTCTTTAAAGCATTTTCAACTTCAAGATTTTTAATGTGACGTTTTCTTTTCCTTGTTGTGGGAAATTCTTTTGCTGTAATGAGAGGCTCGTTTTCATTCTTACGGAGTCATGAAAGTGTAGTTTTGGGAATACCCAAGGTTTCAGACAACTGGGACAAATTCAAGCTTCCATTATAACTTTTAATTTTATTCAAAATTTGAATTTTTTTCCTTAATCCTTAATGAGTTTCTTTTCCTTGACATTTGTAAGGGTAATCTGATAAATAAAAAATAAATAGTCAATGTCCATATGTCTAGTACAAGCCGAGCACCACAGCCTGTAACAAAACCACAGGGCAAAAGAATTATATACTCAAACCCAGCACTTCAAACAAAGTACGACTCCTTTTTCACTGTAGTAGGTCCACGTTTGTGGAACTCCCTGCCACCAGAGCTGACATTGATTAGAAGTCTTAATGCATTCAAGACGCAGCGAACCAAGTTTCTCTTCTCTCTACCCGATGAGCCACCAGTACCTGGTCTCCCCCAGGATCACAGCAACTCTGTGATACAATATAAGTGGTTGATACAATATAAACCTTTACATTAAGTTGCATATTTATACATTATGGAAAATATTTATTTATGTACTTTTTTACTCCTTGTAAGCAGGGTTGGCATAGTGACCCTCTTTTTTTATAAAACCTGGCCCATCTGGATTTTCGGGGAAATTCATCTAAAACCCACTTTCCAGGTTGGGAAAAAATTGGGTTTTTGAAGAATAAAACTGTACTGATAGTGTATAACTGTGTATTCACTATATTTATTATACTTAACACTGCACAGTTGCCAGACCATAAGCTTACAGCAGCTGAAGGTTGCTCAGACTTCAGTTGTGGTGAGAATTATTTGACTAATCTCTACCTTCGCTTTCAGACTTTGACTAGCAGAGAATAAACTAAAACCTAAGTGTTCTTTCTAAACAAAATGCCACGTGTGACAGGTTCTGGGCAGAAAAGCAATCATGAGTGGAATGAAGTTAGGAGGATTGAAAGTAGTTCAAAGGTCAAGTGCATACACTGCAACACCGAAGCTAGCAATAAAATAAAGAAGGTAATAGCCCACCTGCAGAAATGTCTGAGAAGATGCATGTCACTTTTCATGGTGAAACTCAAATTAATAGAATGGCAGACCTCTACAAGTGAAAATTCATTGCCAGAACTGGACTGCTCTACCAGCACAAGTGAATTAAATGAAGATTTCATAGGCTTTCCAGGAAATCCAGCAGCTTCTTCAACTGTTCTGCAGCTACCAGAGACATCAGCAACAGAGTTCTCTCAGTTAGACAATGACAAGTCTTCAAGTTCTGCATCTAAATCTGAGGTTCCTCTTCCATCAGCATCTTGTATTGGACCTGGACAAATTGAGCAGCAAGACGGGCAACAATGTGTTAAGGCATGGGTGCTGACAGGGAATCCTTCAGACTCAGAGAATAAGAAGAAAAAGGGTACACATGCAGCACAAGGAAAGCTGGCAGACTATGGCTATGCAGTGATCACTACACATGCTCAGCAGAAGGCTAAAGATAAAGCAGTAGCTCGCTTTTTCTTTGCAGGCAACCTTTCATTCTTGACTGTAGAGGAGAAGTACTTCAAGGATATGATGACCATTGCTCGACCAGGATATGAACCTCCATCATGCAGAGACCTGGTGGGCCGGTTGTTGGATGAAGTGTACAGCAAGGTTGAGAGAAATATGAAGGCAAACATAAGTGACAGTGATATTACAGTAACACTGGGCCAGGACAGTTGGTCTTCTGTCAGGAATGACCCTATTGTAGGCACATCCTTGTACACTGGTTAAACAACACATCTTCAAACAGTGATTGATGCAGGCTTTGCTGAGAAGACTGCAGAGTACTGCAAGGTGCAACTATCCTATGCAGTGCAACTTGTGAAAGACAAATACAATCAAAATGTAAACATGATATGTTTGTATAATGATGCCTTACATATGAAACCATTGAAATGCTTGATAAGTAGCTACAGGATATTCCATAACTTCCGAGATTCATGGGTAAGCTTAATGCTCTAATCCTACATATCTGTTCTCCAGGTGTTTTCAGTCTGCACAGACAATGAAGCAAAAATGGTCAAAATGAAGAAACTAGTGAAAGAGGATGAATAGCTAGTGGACATCCTTACGTATGGCTGCTCATCTCATTACCAAAACTTGCTGGAGCAGGTCGTGACACCGCACCAATTATTGGCCCACATTGTAAAAGTACAGAAGTACTTTCAAAATCATAACCAGCCTCATGTAAGTACAAAATATTCATTTACAATTTTAACAATATATAAATATATATATATATATATATATATATATATATATATATATATATATATATATATATATATATATATATATATATATATATATATATTAGATACAATGTCTCATGGGGTCATGGACTTGTGTTCCCTTTTTTATCTTTAGATAAAATGCTTCATTATTACTATTAGATGGAGATTTGTATACGCTTACAAAGTATGATACAGACTTTTGACTACAGGGATGGCTGAAAGAAAGAGGAGGTCTGGAACTGCAACTCCCAAATGACAGACGCTGGACTAGCCAGAAAGCTAGCATTGAAACATTCCTGAAGAATATCTACAAATATGTGGAAATCAGCAATGAGGAAAACGTTGATGGTGTTTTTTAATTTTTTTTTATTTTATAGAGCCCATGCCCACTTGGGCATAAGTCGCCGAAAAACACAACAGCCTAGAACTAGGCTACTTTAAAATAAAAATATGAAAACATAACAATGATATAAATTGGAAAAACTTAACAATCAGGAAGCAATCTCCCTCAGCGGGGGAAGGTCCCCCTCACCCCAGTGCAGGAGAGTGCGACCTACAAAACAACAATAACAAACAAAAAACAAAAAGAACCTTAAATAAAGGAAAGAAGCCCGGCCTCCCCCAAAAGCTAACAAGTCCACAAGTCAATGTGCACGAACTCATCCCAAGCACAAGGGTACCTGTCCCGGTACCGAGACAGGTATCGTGCGCGAAGATCACCCAGACTGGGACATTTGACAAGAATGTGCCGAACAGTCTGTGGGTCGACGCAGTCATCGCAATAGGGCACTGGCGAGCGCTCCATCAGATAGCGATGCATCACACGAGCGTGTCCGATTCGGAGACGACAGAAAGCGACCTGAAGCCATCACGGCATTGGGGGATAGGTCCATGGGAACAGTCGCGGCGCAATGACACGCAACTTTAAATTCCCTTCGACCGTCTCCCATCTTCTTTGCCAGGCAGTCCAAAGAGCTGCCCGTATTCCTGCCATGTAGTCGGTGTGAGGAAGAGTGAAACGCTGGTCCGGTCGCAGAGTCCTCGCGGACTCTTTGGCGCCCTCATTCCCCGCAATTCCTACATGTCCAGGAACCCAGCAGAAGATAATCTCGACATCTGCCCGGCTCGCCAAAACCGTGGCGTCACGGATATCGCGAACCAGGGAATGCGGAGATTCCAATGCCCTGAGAGCACTCAGGGCGCTTTGTGAGTCGCTATAGATCACAATCCGGTCTCCGAACCGGGCACGTCGCGTAATCTCCCGTACCGAGTGGTGTATTGCCACCAGCTCGGCCGTGAAGACAGACGCAGCGCCTGGTAGAGCCCCGCTGACTTCAAACAGAGGGGATACGGCGTGGAAGCCGACCCCCTCGTGGGACTTGGAGCCATCCGTATAAACTGGCACGGTTCCAGCGTGACACGATGTGTGCTCCAAAAAGGTCGCACGCAATACTCCCGGCGCCGTACAAGCTTTGGGAGCAGAGGCGTGCGACAAATAGCCAAATGTGGTACCCTCCAGGGTGGCATCCTGGGCAGAACCAGGGGCGCCACCGGCCCGAGGGCTATATGTTGGCGACTGAGGGAGGCGCCGGGCTCGCGCGTACAGGCGAGTGATGCACTGCACACAACGCAGAATGAGTGGCATATCCCAAGCATCGACCAGCAGGCTCTCAATGGCGGAAGTTGACCATGCAAAGCCGAACAATGAAATATAAGAAATTGCCACAAGGGTTCTGTCATTTCTTCAAAGATCTTCTTAGCTGTCCTCCTAGTTCTGCCTCTGTTGAGAGGATGTTTTCTACATTTGGACTGGTTTGGACTAAAATAAGGAACAGGCTCTGGTAGGTTCCATAATCCATCAACAGCCAGTAGGCACGGATGGTGATTTTTCAATGAAGGAACTGTTAAGCAGTGCTACTGTGCTAGCACTAGCATGCCACGCAAGGTCCCGTAAGGACTGTACAAATTACTATTTTCATGTTTACATTACTGATTAAACTTCAAAGTTACAATAATTTCAATAAATGAAATCTCATTGTCTATTTTGGCTTCCAAGATTCTGGTGGTATCGCTTATAGGCAATGTATATGCAAAAAGTATGATGTAGCTCTTCTTTGCATTCACCATGTCCAGCATTATTTTCTGCTATATTTTTGTTGGAAAACACCCACTTAAAGACAGGTGGGGAAAAGTCCCGATTTTATCAAGGTGGATTTTTTTTTAAAAACCTGGGTGGGAAAAACTGCATGACCCACCTCCATGCCAACCCTGCTTTAAGTGGATTCTGGTTGTCTATATCTGAATGAATTTAGCATGGCTACATAAGATTTGATTGGGGACTAGCATTGTTTGTCCTTATAGGAGGCTGTTTCTAATAAACAGAGTTTCTTATAAGCAAAGTTGACTGTATATGTATATCATTAAACTATCTTCCCTTGATGGGTGGTAAAGACAAATATTTTTATGTATATATAATCATTTTATATCTATGTATACTCAAAGTTATTATTATAAACAAATTTTACACAATCTAAAATGATTATCAGTAAGTATTAACCTTCAAAGTGATAAAAAACTCACCTATCATTCAAGATATTTGTTGATTGTGACTCCATCTTGGAAAAAAATAAACAAAATATCAGTTAGGCCCCAAATTTAGGTTTCCAATGATAAAAATAAAAAGTTCAAATGTAACTAAAATCAAATTTTAAAAAATTATACTAAACACTAATTCCTAATGCCTAAACTTTGCCAGTCCTGTTTTGGGACCATAATGACAAGTTCATTGACCTAAAGGGATGGATGGACCTTTTGCCAAAGGCAACTTAAGTAGGACCCTTGGGTGAAAGGGGTCTTTAGTTGGTAGAGATATACATTTGAGGAGCTTTTAAGGCAATGTCCAAAAAAGAATGAATGAAAGTGTGGTGAGTTCCAAACACCAGAGTACACAATACCCAGTTGACTGTACCATAATGAGTCCCAAAAAGGAGTCAGGAAGAGTTTATAAGCTTCCCGCTTGCAATCTTGCCACATTGCGGTTCCATACAGTTACTGCCATACAATTTAGTGTCAGCAGTGCCGATAATTTCAATCCTTGAGTAGATTATTAAGGATTTCTATTAATTTTACCAGATTTTAATGGTCCCCAATTTTCTACATCCTCACTATAACAATTATGAATGGCAACCCACATTTTTGGAGAGTGGGGGGAGAGGGGAATTTAAGATTCCCTTTTGATGGTGTTAACCTACTAACAATTGTATTAATGATCTATGACAGGTCAAGTTTCTCTCATTTTCTTTTGGCAGTCATTAAATTTATTCTCCAGTCCCAGGTATGAAAGTTCTCAGACATTGAACCCCTTTTCTTAGATTGACCAAACCCAGATGGACCCAGTCAGGGATCATGGTAGCCACCTCACAGAAGAGAGGTATGGGGGCTGGCAGGTAAAGTAAGGTTTCTCCCAGGCTCCCTTAGCACAATTTATGATGTCAACTTTCATTCTAAATGTAGGTTAAGAAATTTATTATTATACCCAGTAGCTTTTTATATTTTTGCTAATGAAGAACATGCATACATTGTAATAGTGTTGTCATGTCTTCTGGTTTAGTCACAAATATACTTTGGAGCTGGTGTTGAATTTAGTATTTAATATTCTATCCAATTTGTCTGTGTTGAAGATATTTGAATAAATTTGTCAAACAGATGTTCTTGTTGAATAGCAACTGGTCGTTTAGACGAATGCAACTTTTCTTGCATCCTGTTCTTTTACAAAATGATTTACTGTTGTCTAGAGAACACAAGGCTTGTATAGAGATGGTGATACTCAGATTGAGGGGTGATGATGGGCTTTGATTTATAGTTAATAGGATAAATTTAACCTCAAATGTGTAGGCAAATGTATTGTTGTCCTGACTTCATTTTTGTAAAAAGAACTATATCAGCTTTGATTTTATTATACTTTTTAGAATTATTTACAATTTCTGAAAAATATTTTTTGCCTTGGAATCCAATTTCTTCATGATTATTTTTGAGGAAGAGGCACAATGCTTTTAATGTATATTGCATTTTTATTCTGACTTTTCATCGAATGGTATTTGGGCTTATGAAAAACTGAAATTAATAGATACCCACTTGTTTTATATAGGCAGGATAGTAGGGGGGGGGGAGGATCAGACTTAAAATATATAGGAAAGTAATCATATAAATTATATGTATATAATTCATTCATTTTTATATTCAAGGCTGGTTTATTTTGTTTTATCAGAATGGCTTCTGTGAGTTTTAAATGTTGTTAATTTTTTTTTAAGAGGGGGCTTTTCCCTACAGATGCATTTATTGTTGGAGAGCAAATTCAGGAATATTACAACCCTTATTGCCTAGGAACCAAGTATTTTCCTCTTTCAGTTACTAACAAGCTATCTGCCAGGTTTCTTCAGAAATCCTTTCAATAATTCTTACCTTGTGCGTTCTTTAAGAAATTAGGCGATTTAAGGGGAGGGGGTTGTTATAGGGAGGTTGGGAGTTTGGAAGGGGTTAAAAGTAATAAAAAAGAGGATGTTGTTAAAAGAAGAAAGGGTTATAATCATCATTATAAAATATTTCACCATATAAGCACAACAGCACTCATAATTCTTGTTTATACTAATTCATATATATATATATATATATATATATATATATATATATATATATATATATATATATATACAGTAAACCATCGATATAACAAACTATATGGGGCGGGGGGGTCGTTCGTTAAAGCTGAAAGTTTGTTAAACCCGATGGGTGTTAAAAGCAATAGAAATAACGAACCAAGTTTGTTATGGATATGTAATACGTATGTAATTACTAATAAAGTTAAGTAGACTACACAACATAGTATTGATACAAACTTTGCACTGTAGAAGACATGTGACACACCAACACTCACTCAGGCTAGTCGTAACGCTTGCCTGTTAAACCTGATGGAGTTCAGCCAGGAAATTTGGTTTGTTATATCCGAAATTCGTTATATTGAGGGCTTACTGTATATATATATATATATATATATATATATATATATATATATATATATATTCATCAAGGCAGGTGTAGTGAAAGTGATAAGTGAGTGGATATTAAACATTTTCTTATTAATCCTCTTGATTTGTCACATATTTGTCTCCTTGGTTTGACTTGTGAATAAGTTCCCTCAAGTTCATGAAAACTTAAGGTTTCAATCTTTTGGAAAGTAAGCTCACCGGACAAAAAAAAAAGTCACTTGTAACCATAGTAAGGGCCTCTTGCATGCCACTTTGCTCCATATGTTCATGCCATGGAATTCCCTGTATAATGTTCTTTCTGAAATGGGCGGTGAAGGACCAGAATTGACGTTTTGTAGCAATTCCTGACTGGAAGCAAATTGATTTGCAATTACAGGCCTGGAGATTCTACGACAGTCCCTGTCTGTCCACACCTTCTTCCACCTGCAATTCTGGCAAGAGTTTTTTGCATTTTGGCAGTTCTGCCATTGCTTGTAAATTTGGATGACCGTTCTCATTGAAACACTGCCAAATTCCGCTACCTCCTTCACATTATGACCTTTGGCATAGCCAAATGCAATCAGACCTTTTTGACATTCCATTACGTCACTTTTCCGGCCCATTTTAAGTAGAGCTGATTTGCTATCTACATATCTTCACAGCATCTGCAATACAAATAAAGCCTAACAAACATTTTGACGTAAACTAAGCTATGCCTCTTGGCTGCCTAAGGTTCCAACACGCTTCAGATGTTAAATTATGTCTTTCCTCCTAAGGTGACTAATATTTTGTCTGGTGAGCTTAATAATAAATTAATATACTTTGATATAGCATGTATCATCTTCAGAGACAAAGTGAACAAAGATTACACTTGAACCCAAACAAAGGATCCACATGTAAATTAGGAGACTGGGAGCTCTTACCTACTCATATATTGGGATGACAGAAAAAGACTATCAAGGAGGATGAAATACCACCTAAACAAGAGTTCTGAAAGCACATACACTAGGTAATCACAAAGTTTGCCTTAACAGAAAAATGGAGAAAAATACCAAAATTTTAGACTGCCCCAAATTAACACCAATGACCAGGGGAAACCAGATTTGGAAAACTGAAATAAGGGACACCTAAATTGGAGAGGTAGTTGAACAATATACAGGATACATACAACTTATGTGAAGTTACACATGCAGTGCAAAGTCCCTCTCAGCTGGGGTCCAGATTGTCCAGGACCTACTTCATTGACTTTTCTTTTGTTTTAAGGTGTGTTCATTGTACATTTTGTTACAAACAGCTGTTCATTACATGCGTTAAGGCATTAAAATACTACAATCATGCATATTTTGCAGCTTTAAAGGATATTATAACTAAAGTGACTCACCATAATATATTGAGTAAATTGAAGAAAATAAAATACCTATGAAAACCTTTCCATAATCCTCTTAAATTTATTTTCCCCCATTGTTGTTAGTATATTATGTTTCATTTGCCATACTTTGCACTGGATCCAACTGCTCTCAAGCGATAGTTTTGGTTTGAGTATAATGTGATGAACTCAGAACAGGACAGTGTGAAATTGCACTTTATCTGTAGCTCTGACTTGATCAGTTCAACATTGCACTGGTTGTTGCACATACCCCAGTGTTGGCCCATCAGAGAGAATGCTCTCTCCATTTGAGCATTTGAAGGGGAAATGCTAAATACAAATGACACCAGGATTATGAGGTTCTTAAGATCTTTGCATTCGGTGAATATCTTGCCCCACTTCTCAATGATTGTTATATCATTGTCCATGTTTGGCAAAAGAGAAGTAAGAATGCAGAATTCATCATGGAGCCCATCAACTGAGAGCACATCCTATAGATTCAGTTTTTACACACAGTCTATTAAAGATTTGTAAGCTAGTTCACCATTCAAGGTCAGGCATTTCAGAACACAAAATGGACTACTAGCAGAGAGGTCAACCCAGTTTTTCCAGTAGGTAGGAGCTCCTTTGAAGCAACTGTAGAAATTTTAAGAAATTTCCTTCTCTTTGTCAGACAGATTAGCAAGAGAACGCGTGTTTGATAAAAAATCAAATACCAAGACAAAATTATAGCCAATATCTTTACTCACCATCACAATCTGACATCTCTGCAGCTCAAATGAATGTATTTGACAAATGTTTCCAGGAAATATTTGTCAATTTGCTACCTCAATGAGAGACTTAATTACCTCACCATTGTTGTTAAACCAGTCCTGATATTGTCTACTCATAGCCTATTGTGGTTCTCACATCATTGTTGATTGCTGTTCGGATTTGAGTGGTCTGATTCTAGATTTTGCTGAACTGCCACTTGGAAGGATTATGCTATCTCTGGGTTTTTAAGCTTTTCTGTATCATATCATTTTGTGGGTCGTTTTGAGGTTTCTTTTTAAGGGTTAGCCTTAGTTGTGTGATAAGAAGCCGATGGTCTGTCCAACAGTCATCAGCCACTGGCATGCTTCAGGTGATGAGGACATCTTGTTTGTACTGTTTAAATGGCGTAATCTGAGATATGCCAGTGCTTTGATCTGGGATGTTTCTATGTGATCTTCAGATGATTTGGGTGTTCGTGATGAACAGTTCATGCTCAGCACAGAGGCCAAGGAGTAGTAGGCCATTGTCATTGCAGTTTCCAATGCCTTCCTTGCCAATGACATTGTGCTAGAGCATGTGGTCTCTCCCTACTTGGGCATTAAAGTCCTGTAATAGAAGGAGGTCACCACCTGGGACTTGGGATATGGTAGTGTCTATTTATTGATAAAAAGCTCCCTTGACATAGTCTTCTGCATCTAGTGTTGGGGCATACACTGATATAAGTGTGATAAAATTGTTGTTAGGGAGTGGTATATGGAGCGAGATGATTTTTTCATTTAGGGCATGAGGTATCAGGTTATGGGCTCTTAAAACTTTAAACCAAACTTTTACTGAGTTTTGCCTAGAAGCAACATTTTCCCAGAATTGGTTGGGTCTCGAGCTGCTCTTGTTGGTTTTTACTTTTAATTGAGGAGAACCCCCTGTCCCCTCAGCCACAAGCCTCGATGGGGCTCACAGATTCAAAAACCAATGTAACAGTAGAATTTGGGTGATATGTGAGAATGTTGGGGATTTAATGAGTATGTTATGAAGCAACATCATCCATGCACTCCTTTTAAATATGGGTAAGATTAGCTATGTGAGAGAGCTTGGATGTGGTATTGGCCTATCCATGCCACAAACCTGAGGCTTAACATCTAAGGAACAGAGGGAGTGGTGCAGTATGATCAGGAGCAGCATTGGTGCAATGAGAATGTCTTCCTACTGCAGCAATCCTTCTGCTTGGGGACACCAGGTGAAGGGATTCCATTGTCCATTTCAACCCTTCATCAAAGTATGACTACTTTTTCAGAACATATTTTAGGTAGGGCTAGGTTAGGTTAGTTGATTCAGGTGACAAATTTGAATGCTCATTAAAACAAAAATGTATATCTATCAAACATTAAAACTAATAATTACCTCTCCATCATGACCATTTTGGGCCAAAAGCTCGCTTGTTGAAACTGGAAAACAATTATCATTTTTAAAATGAAACTCTTCTTCATCAGCAAGAGGACTTGGATCTTCAGAAAACTCTTCTTTAATTTCTTCTTTAAAGGAAATTTCTCTGTCCTGAAACACAAGATTTCACTATGGAAGGAAGCAAAAACTAGCTTAATCAAATGATAGCTGCTCGTTCAGTAGGGTAAGACAAGATACAAAAATTCAAATTTGTACTCAGAAGCACTAGTATTCAAGTACCAATTTAAACCTTGTATGTATGGCACTTAAAATCTACCTGTGGTAAGAAACTAATAAAGGTTATGACCAACCTTTTTTTAAAGAAATCAAATGGAAACAGGCCTGAAAGTGCTTTTTTATAGCTTTGACTGATGAATGACACGTGTGTGTGTCAATGAAACTGATCAATATCAAGAAGTAAGATTAGGAAGAGGGGAGCTAAAAATAGGGGTCAAAAAATAGGCATAATGAGGAAAGAGAGAAGATGAGCCCAGGAGGCAAGGCTGTATTTTTTAAACTCTAGCCACCATGGAGGGCAAGTTGTAGAGTGGTCAATCATTTCCAAGTGGATATGGCACCACCACCCCCACTTGGATGGATTCCAGGTGGGGGGTTAAGCTGCAAATGAACTCACTGTTGAATGGACCAGAGGAGTGCTATAAAATTCCCACAACATGCAACAGCCTCCCTCCACTCTAACCTGATCCTTCAGGACAGTCTCACAAAAAGTGTGGTACCACTTACAGTGGCTAAAATAATTATCCATAACATTCCAATTGTATCAAACTGAATACATTTTGTTTCATTGCTATCCTCTGAGAGTTTAATCAAAATAAGGTTATCTAACAAAAAGTAATGCTAACTTGTTTATTTTTAGTGGAATTTATAAAGTCTATATAAAATGATAAAAAAGGTATGCCAAAAAGTATTCAGAATTCTTTTTGGTGTTACACAATGTTCTGATTGATATTTTGAAGCGTTTCTACACATTGTTCCAGAAAATTTGTACACAAGTATGAGAGCTTATGTGACAATGCCAGGAGTCAGTCTACAACAAGCAAGCAATGGGTAAACATGACATCAGACTTTCATGATGACAAAGGTTAAAGAACATTCTTTTCATATCAAAAGCACCATTGTAAGAGAGTCGAGGCTGGCAAAGGTTTCAGGAAGCTTTCTGAAGTTTCATATGCTTAGAATCTCTGTGCAGTACATGATTCAGAAGTATGTGAGGGAAGGAACTGTCAGTAGCAAGCAAAAAACAGGTGTTCCAAGGAAAATAGCACCTTGTGAGTGCTCCAAACTAGTGAGAATGGTGAAAACAGATCCCAGAACAACATTGAAAGAATTTGTTGAAGAACTGGCATGCATCAACATGTTGACAGACTATGTGCAACACATTGCAAAAAGAAGACTTCAAAAGTAGTGGGCAGGAAGGGTTATTTTTTATTTATTTATTTATTTTTTTCAAGGGGCTATCTGGCAACTGCCCACTTGGGTATAAGTCGCCGCAAACAAACAGCCCAGGGCTAGGCTACTTTAAAATAAAATTTTTGACAGAAACAACAATAAAAAGGGGATAACAATCAGGGAGCAAGCTCCAGTGTCGAGGGGAGGTCCCCCTCCCCCCGGCGCAGGAGCCTGCATCCTACAAAAAAACAAAAAACAAACAACAATAACAAAAAACAAGTTAAATACAAGGAAGAAGGCCGGCCTCCCCCCAAAAGTCTATCAGTCCACCAGTCATGGTGCATGCACTCGATCCGAGTACACGGGACAGGCGGTAGCGACCCCGCCCATCCCGGTACCGGGACAGGTAATGTGCGTGAAGACCACCCAGACTGGGACATTCAACAAGAATGTGTCGAACATTCTGGGGGATGACGCAGTCGTCGCAATAGGGCGCAGGCGAGCGCTCCATCAAATAGCGATGCGTCACACAAGTGTGTCCGATTCGGAGATGACAGAAAGCGACCTGAAGCCGTCGCGGCATTGGGGGATAGGTCCATGGGAACAGTCGCGGCACAATGGCACGCAACTTTAAGTTCCCTTTGACCGTTTCCCATCTTCTTTGCCAAGCAGTCCGAAGAGCTGCCCGTATTCCTGCCATGTAGTCAGTGTGAGGAAGAGCCAAACACTGGTCCGGTCGCAGAGTCCTTGCAGACTCTTTGGCCCCCTCATTGGCGCGCTCATTCCCCGCAATTCCTACATGTCCAGGAACCCAGCAGAAGATAATCTTGACATCTGCCCGGCTCGCCATAACCATGGCATCACGGATATCACGAACAAGGGGATGCAAAGATTCCAATGCCCCGAGAGCACTCAAGGCGCTTTGTGAGTCGCTATAGATCACAATCCCATCTCCAAACCGGGCACGTCGCGTAATCTCCCATACCGAGTGGTGTATTGCCACCAGCTCAGCCGTGAAGACAGACGCACCACCTGGCAGAGCCCCGCTCCAATTCCCCTCTTGGGAATTGGAGCCATCCGTATACACTGGCGCGGTTCAAGCGTGACACTGTGGTGGAGCAAATGTGAGTGTGTGAAGGGGCCATTCTCCCACCCTTTTTCCCAATACACTCGCCCTCCTTCTGTAAGAATGTGTGTGTGAGTGGGAATGGTTTTTTTTATTATATTTTCTTTTGTACATATGTATTTGATTTCATGTTGTATGTATAAGGTTATTTAACATCTCATGTTTTTTTTATTAGCTACTAAATGTTAAAGATTTTATGAGACAGCGTTAAAGTACCAGAATAGAAGAAAAACAAAAGAAAAAAAACAAACAAAAACATTGCCTGCATTTTTGCAAGAGCGACTGTAACAAAAAATATTTTGAAGATATTTAAAGAAGTCTTCTAAGAGTACTTGACTAGATCTTAAAGACAACTGAGCTCCGAGGTGGCAGGCACCATAAGCCCCGCACACCCAATTTTGTCACAAGAGTGACTACCGACAAGAATTTCCCCCGGGGAAGCCGGCAAATCATAAACCGTGGTACCACCTAAGAAAACTCCTCTTTTGTTGTCTCTTGTTTTGGTTGTCCCCTTTTGTATATGCACTTAGTATTAATATATATTTTTTTGATTGATTTGGTTCCAAGATAGGATTGTTTTAGTATATATATATATATATATATATATATATATATATATATATATATATATATATATATATATATATATATATATATATATATATATATATATATATATATATATAGGCTCATTGGGTGCATATTTACCCATATTTTTGTAAATATTGTATTTTTTTCTTGTTAGTAAAGGACTGTACATACAATCCGTTTCATTCTCCTTCGATCTCTCACGTCCGGATTAGTGTAGGAAGCGGGTTGGATCGATTGGGGTTAGTCTAAATTTTTCGGCCCGCTACATTTGGCGCCCAAATAGGGACGTGAGACTTCGAAACCGGGAGCGTGACGGGATTGGATTGCAGTCCATACCCAATTAGCGTGGCAGGTAGTTTGGTTGTTTTTCACCTTTGTCTATCGCTGTTACTAACCTGGGAGGATGGCTTCTGTGGAACAGGGCCTCCATGATGAGATTGTGAGACTGAGGCTGGAATTGAGGCAGAAAGAGGAGGAATGTATGATGTTGAGGAATGTGATTGATGGATTGAAGAGTGATGTGATGAGTATGGATGAGAAGACAGACAGGATGAGGAAAGAAATGGACGAGAGACAGAAGCAGGTCGACCAACGGATGAAGGACTTGTATGACATGATGAAGGGGTCAAGACCGGCCCCACGTCCCTCAACCTTGACCCCTGCTCCGACTGAAGGGGATAAGACTAATGGGATCAATGGGAGTGTGCGCGAGTCTAGAGAGGATAGGGTGATTATGAGTGATAGGATGGACGGAGAATGGAAGAGAGTTGAATGCAAGAGAAGAAGGAAGAGTGGTGCAAAGGGGAAGGATAGGAAGGTAAGAGGCAAGAGTGTGGACTCATTGTACTCGGATGAAGGAGAGAGTGATGGTATGATTGATATGAGTGAGACTGAAGGCAGCTCAAGTGAGAGTGAAGTGAATGTGGGAAAGGGTATTTTGATAAGGGAAGTGCCAAAGATAGATAGATTTAGGTTACATGGTGGGAAAAGTGTGGAAGAATTCTTCGGGGAATTTGAGCAATATTGTAAGCTCAAGTACCCGGAGAATAAGGGATACTGGATGAATGTTTTGGGGGAATGTTTGGAGGGAAAAGTATTGGAGTTTTTCCGCGTGATTACAAGTGTGGTGAAGAAGCGGATGATTGGACAGGTGAAACGAATGAAAGAGAGTGTGAAGTATAAAAGGGTAAATGAATTTGAGAAGGCTCGAATGGGGAAAAGTAAAAATGTGAACATGTATGCACATAGGCTTGAGAGTATGGCAAGAAAGAGGTATGGTGATGATGATGTAAATCAATGTAAACCACTGATGAGGAAGTTTTTGGACACGATCCCACGAAAGGTGAGTGAATGGCTGAGTGGAAAGAGAAAGGAGAGAATGAGACTGACAGGTGAACGGTTGATGTGGGAGGATGTGTTGGAGCTGTTGGAAGATGGACGATTTGATGATGAAAGCGATCTAGAAGAGGATGGATGGTACAGTGTGAATGTTGGGGGTAAGAAGCCCAGGAGCTTTCATCCACCCCAGCAGTATGTCAGCTACAGGGATGCCCTGAAGGCTGCACCAGCTGGAGTGATGTCGAACTTCCTGGGCCGGCAGAATGGATGGGCAAATGGAGGGTGGTCGAATGGAAGGGGGCAGATGAATTTCAAGCGTGGGAACGGATATATGAGAGAGAAACCGAGGTATGTCCCAGCAAACGAGAGATCGAATGGTGGGAGAAAGATTGTGGAATGTCATCGGTGTGGAAGAAAAGGTCATATGTTGGCAGAATGTAGGTGGACGTCTGGTGAATGTTTTGGTTGTGGTAAGAAAGGGCATATGATAAAGGATTGCCAGGAAAGTGTGAAAGAGTGCTTTGAGTGTAAAGAAATAGGCCATTTGAAGAAAGATTGTCCGAGGTTGAATGGTGGAGCAAATGCTGGGGGGAGTGTGAAGTATGCTTGTGGTAATTGTGGAAAGGCTGGTCATTATGCGAGGATGTGTCGTGACCAGAGGAATGTATGTAGCTATTGTGCGATGGAAGGACATTCAAGTGAAAAGTGTTGGATTAGACTGAGAGCGCAAGGTGTGAATGGAAAGTCTGAAGCGGGAAACTGAATTGTAAGAGGGTACCTGGTGAAGTATCCTCTGGGTGCATGAGTGTGAGTAATGTGTTGGAAAGTCTGTCGAGTGTGAAAGTGCTGTCTGGTAGGAAGTATGAGTGTCTGAGTGTGAAGGTGGAATTGAATGGAATTGAGTGTTTGGCTTTAATAGATTCTGGATGCAAGGCGAGCTTGGTGTATAAAGATGTGTATGACAAGGTTAGCGAGAAAGCCCTCCTGTCTGAGTGCAAGGGTAGTTTGGTAGGTATTGGTAATAGGAGAGTGCCTGTGATTGGAATGATAAGGTCAGCTGTTCGAATGCATGGTATGATGATGAATGAATGCGAATTCTCGGTGATTGATAAGGTGAGTAGTGAGTATGGTGTGATTTTGGGCTATGATTTTATGAAAATGAATCGTATGGTTGTGCATCCTGCAAGTGATCAGATTGAGAGAAAGATTGGTAAAAATGGGGTGTATAAGTTATATGTAGGGAAAGATGGTAGTGTTTTGAGGAATGTGTTTACTGGTATTGAGGTGACTGCTATGGAGAATGTAAGGCTTGTGAAGGGTGAAAGGGTGGCGGTTAAAGTGAGTTGGAGTAAGGATGTTAGTTTAAATGTGGGTGAGAACACCGTGATATTGGATGGAAAGGATGCATATTATAAGGTAAGGCGTGTTGCTTGTGTGTTTGATGGCTTGATGAGAATGAATGATCCTTTTGTATGTGTGCAGGCGGACCCCAGGGTGAAGGGACAGGTGAGGGGTATCCAAGTCGGAGATGTACTAGGACACCTCTCCACTGTCACTGAGGTAGGTATGGATGATAGCACGGATATCAGGGTGAATATTGCGAATGAAAAGACATGTGAATGGATGTATAATGAGGTGAAGGACATGGTGAAATTGGATGGATGTTTGACTGAGTATGAAAGGGAGGATGTGTATCGAATGATATTTGAACGAAAGGGAGCCCTCAGTAAGGGTGATCTGGATTTCGGGGTTGCAAAGCTCCCGGAATTCAAGATTGTCCTGAAGGAGGACTCCTCAATCTATCAGCGGCCGAGGCATTTCCCACGTCCAGTTGCTGATGAGATTGAGGAGCAGTGTTTGGAATTGGAGCAATTGGGAGTGATTGAAGAGAGTAAGAGTGCATGGAATAGTCCAATTGTGCCTGTACGTAAGCCGGATGGAAGATTGCGTCTGTGTGTGGATTATCGAAAGGTGAATGAAAGGACTGTGAAAGAAAGGTTTCCGATGTGTGTGGTATCTGAGTGTGTATATAGTATGCATGGGATGGAGTGGTTTACGAAGCTGGATCTGGTACGGGGGTATTACCAGATGCCTATTGCTGAGGAGAGCCAACCGGTAACTGCCTTCTCTTCCACAAAGAGGCATTACCAGTTCCGGAACCTCAGCTTCGGGTTGGCTAATGCTCCCGGAGCCTTCCAGCGGGCAATGAATGTTGTGTTGAGTAAGTTTGCGAGTAAGAATGTGATTGCATTTATAGATGATATTTTCATTATGACTGAGACTTTTGAGGAGCATATGAGATTGGTGAATGATGTGTTGAGAACATTGGAGAGTGTTGGTGTGAAGGTGAAAGTGGCGAAGTGTGAATGGTTTGCGAAAGAAGTGGAATTCCTTGGGCATATGGTGAGAATGGGTTGCGAAAATCACCGAAGTATGTTGAGAAGGTGCGAATGTTTCCTAAACCGGTGACTGTGAAGCAACTGAAGTCGTTTTTGGGTTTGATTGAGTTCCAGCGAAAGTTTATACGTGATTGTTCTGGTGTGAGTAAGCCTCTGACTGAGTGGATGGGCAAGAAAGGTAGTACGGTTGTCAAGTGGAATGATAAGATAAATGAGGCGTATGAGAGACTGAAAGAGGCAGCAGCTGAAGATGTTGAATTGGCGTACCCAGATTATAGTGTAAATGCTAAAATGCTTGAATTGTATACAGATGCGAGTGGGTATTGTATGGGAGGTTTTCTGATGCAAGAGCAGCGTTTGAACGGAGAGAATGTCAGGCGAATAATTGGGTATGTATCCAAGGCTATGAATGTTGCAGAACGAAAGTATTCGACTGTGGAACGAGAGTTGGCTGCGATAAGATATTGTTTGAAAGTGTTGCGTCCGTTTTTGTATGGTGTGAGGTTTGTGATAAAAACAGATCATCAACCTCTTGTGTATCTGCAGCGTATGAAGTGGGCTGATAGTAGGATTGCAAGGACTTTGGAAGATTTGAGTGACTTTGACTATGTGATTGAGTATGTGCCTGGTGAAAGGAATGGAGTGGCTGATTTGATGTCAAGGTATCCTGCTACGAATGATGAAAATGTGTGTGGAGTGAGTGATCCTGAGTATTTGCCGAAAGGGATTATGAATGGAAAAGAGAGTAAGGGTGGTGGTGATTCCTTGTTTGAGAGTGTATGGAATGGTTTGCAAGATTTGAAGAGTGATGGAGTAGACGTGAGAGTGCCCGATAGTGTGGATGATTTAAGGAAGGAGGTAATAAATGAAGTATGTAGGAGTCCTGAAAGCATTGGTATGGCAAAGGTGCGGAACTTCATGAAAGAATTGAGAGCGATGTATATGCAAGGGGTCCCGCCATTTCAGGAAGTGTTGATTGTAGTGAGTCGTTTGTATGGAGTGATTGTTTATGTGCACTTTGGTGGTGAGAGGCCGATTGTGTACAAGGATGAGAAGATGAAGGGTTGAATCCTAATATGGTACATCTGCAATGTTTGACCAGTGTGCACTACAATTGGGTGATTGAAAAGTGTTCGTATATAAGAGAGAAGAATGATTGTCTGGATGAAGATGAGCGTCGTGTGGTGAGTGATGATATGGGAGTTAATGACAGTGTGGATATCAGTGCTGATGTTGGTGTGCTTGTTCCTTCTGTGTATTGCGAACATGGTGGACCTGATATGATGGAAGCGAGAGTGAAAGTTGGTGAAAGGTTTTTCTGTGGTTTGATTGATACTGGAGCGCAAGTGTCATTAGTGAATGAGAATATTCTGAGTAAGTATGAAGAGTTTAGATGTTGCGAGCATAAACCTGTGAAGTTACGGATAAGTGGATTAGGGAATGGCATGATAGTGGCATGGGAACAGGTTAGTCTGAAAGTGAGTTTGGGTAATGGTGTGAATGTGAAGCATGACTTTGTGATTCTGAAAGATGAGCAAATGCCGTGTTGTTTCTTGCTTGGTGTAGACTTTATGAGATTGAATGATTTGTCTTTGGATGCTGATAAGGATCGTCTTATGAAAGGTGAATGTGAGGTGATGAAGTTGAATGAGTGTGCGAAGAATGTTGTCAAATTTTGTGGCATGATTGAGTTGGTCATGGATGATGAGAATGAGATTTTAAGTGATGATGATATACTAGAGATGCAAGAGATGTGTCCTTTTGTTAGTGAGTTGAAGAAGTGTGTAATGATGCGTGTTGATTTGAATGAATGGCCAGAGTGTTTAAGTGATTTTAAAAGGTATGCTAAGGATTTTGTTGTTTGTATGGATGTTGTATATTTTGTGAGGCATGGGAAGGGTGGTGATGATATGTATGTACCTGTGATGTCCTTAGTTGGTATGATTGGTCTGGTGAAGGTTGTGCATGATAATTATGGGCATATGGGTAGGTTTAAGCTGTGGGAGTGTATGAAGGAACGTGTGTTCCATCCGTTTCTGAGAACTGTTGTGAATGATGTTGCAACTACGTGTGAAAGGTGTCAGAAGCGAAAGGTGCAAGGTGTGCAAGTGAAACCACCGATGTTGAAAGTTGATGCGAAAGAACCGTTTGAATTGGTAGTGATTGATTGTGTGTCTTTGCCGCGTATGAGTGCTGGGAATGTTGGTATGGTTGTGATGGTTGATCATAAAAGTAAGTTTGTGTATGCAGCGCCTGTGAGAGATAAAAGGCGTGTGACTGTTGCGCGTGTGGTTGAGCAGTTGTTTTTTCCTATGTGTGTATGGAAGCCTAGAAGATGTCTGAGTGATAATGGGCCTGAATTTGTAGGAGAAGTGTTTGAGCAAATGTTGAGAGAGAATGGTGTGGAGCATGTGAGAACAACTCCGTATGTACCGTCTTCAAATGGATTGGCTGAACGTACTATAAGAACCTTGTGTGAGATGTTGAGAATGATGAGTACGACAGTGAATGACTGGGATGTATGTCTGGGGAGAGTGTTGTGGGCGTATAATTCAACTGTGCATAGCGCAACTGGAATGTCCCCATGTCAGTTTGTGATGAATTTTGAAAGGCGAGTGAAAGATAGGTTTCGTTTGAGTGAAAGTGAGCAGAGTGTATGGCGTGAGGCACATGAAAGGTTCCGTTCATTTGAATTAGGTGCAAAAGTATTGAAGGTGAAAGAAGTGAAGGGTAGGTTGAATGTGTCAAAGATGAGTGAGAAGTTTGATGGACCTTATAGAGTTGAGAGTGTTTGGGAAAATGGGGTGACATATGTTTTGGAGAGTTTGAATGACGGTATGACTGAGAGAGTGCGGGCTCATCAGAGTCAGTTAAGGAGATGGAGAGAACCTCCTGACTACCTGGTGAGTCATCCAGTGTATGAACTGTGTAGAGAGAGAGGTAAAGTGCATGATGATGAGATTGAATGTGATAGTATGGATCTGTCTGGGAAAGAGCTAGTCTTAGTCTCAAGGAGTAGAAAGCGTAAAAAGAAGAGTGAAAGGAAGAATGAAAGTAAGTCTGAGCAGAGTCTTTCTGGTATGGGGGATCTTGAAATGGAGATTGAGTTTTTGCATAAACAGGTAAGTGATTTGGCTGGTATAAGTAGACGAGTGAGTGAGCTGCCTGTGCCTGATTTTTCTGGTTTTGGGAACAGTATGAATGATAGTGTGTTTGGGCAGAATGAACCTAGTGTGGCTGATTTTTCGGGTTTTATGAATGGTAACAGTAGGGGCGAATTTGATGTAGTGAACGATGAAGTGGCTGATTTTTCAGGTTTCTGGTGGGAACCAGTCGAAGGGGTTTCTGGTATGCCTGTTGAGAATACAGGAGATGTGAGTGACCTGTCTGTTTCGCAAGAATGTACCTTGAGTTGGATGAGAGCTGTGAGTGAGGAGCTGATGAATGCGGGTATGAAGAGTGAAGGTTCTGAACGGAAGAGTATGAAAGAATTGTCGTGAGATGGGAGAACTGGTAATGAGAGCTAAGAGTATGGTTGACGAGATGATTAATAGTGATGATGAGACTGACAGGAAGACTGATGAACCCCGACTGATTGCTACGCGTAGCCAGGGACCAGTAGACGAGTGTGAATAGGTGCAGAAGGATGTGATTGAGTATAAAAGGTACTGTGAGTAAGGATTGAGAGTGTATTGTGAGTGACTGTGGTCGAATGGCTTAAGGAAGGAGGGGTGTGGTGGAGCGAATGTGAGTGTGTGAAGGGGCCATTCTCCCACCCTTTTTCCCAATACACTCGCCCTCCTTCTTTAAGAATGTGTGTGTGAGTGGGAATGGGTTTTATTTATTATATTTTCTTTTGTACATATGTATTTGATTTCATGTTGTATGTATAAGGTTATTTAACATCTCATGTTTTTTTTATTAGCTACTAAATGTTAAAGATTTTATGAGACAGCGTTAAAGTACCAGAATAGAAGAAAAAAAAAGAAGAAAAAAAAAGAAGAAAAAAAACAAACAAAAATATTGCCTGCATTTTTGCAAGAGCGACTGTAACAAAAAATATTTTGAAGATATTTAAAGAAGTCTTCTAAGAGTACTTGACTAGATCTTAAAGACAACTGAGCTCCGAGGTGGCAGGCAACATAAGCCCCGCACACCCAATTTTGTCACATGAGTGACTACCGACAAGATTTTCCCCCGGGGAAGCCGGCAAATCATAAACCGTGATACCACGTAAGAAAACTCCTCTTTTGTTGTCTCTTGTTTTGGTTGTCCCCTTTTGTATATGCACTCTTAGTATTAATATATATTTTTTTGATTGATTTGGTTCCAAGATATGATTGTTTTAGTATATATATATATATATATATATATATATATATATATATATATATATATATATATATATATATATATATATATATATATATATATATATATATATATATATATATATATATATATATATATATATATATATATATATATATATATATATATATATATATATATATATATATATATATATATATATATATATATATATATATATATATATATATATATATATATATATATATATATATATATATATATATATATATATATATATATATATATATATATATATATATATATATATATATATATATATATATATATATATATATATATATATATATATATATATATATATATATATATATATATATATATATATATATATATATATATATATATATATATATATATATATATATATATATATATATATATATATATATATATATATATATATATATATATATATATATATATATATATATATATATATATATATATATATATATATATATATATATATATATATATATATATATATATATATATATATATATATATATATATTATATATATATATATATATATATATATATATATATATATATATATATATATATATATATATATATATATATATATATATATATATATATATTATATATATATATATATATATATATATATATATATATATATATATATATATATATATATATATATATATATATATATATATATATATATATATATATATATATATATATATATATATATATATATATATATATATATATATATATATATATATATATATATATATATATATATATATATATATATATATATATATATATATATATATATATATATATATATATATATATATATATATATATATATATATATATATATATATATATTATATATATATATATATATATTATATATATATATAT
>OZ018333.1:49534716-49697216 GCA_963969495.1 Ceratothoa steindachneri | reverse complement strand
TATTGTATTTTTTTCTTGTTAGTAAAGGACTGTACATACAATCCGTTTCATTCTCCTTCGATTTCTCACGTCCGGATTAGTGTAGGAAGCGGGTTGGATCGATTGGGGTTAGTCTAAATTTTTCGGCCCGCTACAACACGAGGTGTGCTCCAGAAAGGTCGAACGCAATACTCCCGGCGCCGTACAAGCTTTGGGAGAAGAGGCGTGGTGACAAATAGCCAAATGTGGTACCCTCCAGGGTGGCATCTTGGGCAGAACCAGGGGCGCCACCGGCCAGAGAGCTATATCTAGCTCTCGAAGGAGTTTCCTGGCCCTAAACCCAAAGGGCTTAGGGTATGAATGGTGTCTCTCGGCGGCAAGGCACCATCGAGATCAGCTGCGGATGCAGTGAGAGCTGTTGGCGACTGAGGGAGGCGCTGGGCTCACACGTACAGGTGAGTGATGCACTGCTTAGGAAGGGTTAAGATGAAGCTCACAAAACATTTACCACAGACATATTACACAAAGAAGGCTATTATTTCAACACAATTCTTTGGTCAGATGATTTTGATTTTGTGGATATTTTTGTGTTACATCATGGGTCCAAAGAAAGTGAGTACTAAGGCGCCTAGTGAGAAGAAAAAATATATGATGTCAATGGAAATTAAACATAAAATAATTGAAAAACATGAGCGAGGTGTGTGTGTGAGTGATTTAGCCATGCAATACACCTCCATTAGCTGCTGTCGTCATCTGTCTCCAAGGTAAGAACTCATAATAAAACTATGTATTATTTTATTAATATCATTTATTATATTATTTTATGTATAAGTAAAATATGCATGTATTTATAGTAATTAAGAACATGTTCTTTCCAATTAATTAGGGTTCATTTGGGTGTTTTGGGAGGGCTGGAATGGATTAAATGTTTTTTCATCATTTATAATAGGGAAAATTAATTTGAGATAATGAGCATTTTTAGTTATGAGCTCGATCCAGGAATGAATTATAATTGTATCTCAAAGTATTACTCTATTTTTCTAGAACATTATGGATAATTATTTGATCCAATGTAATTGGACTGGCTGTAGGATCAAAGGCTTTCTTCCTGAATCTCCTGAGCAGTCAGAGGAAGCAATTTTTTTTTTTTAAAAGAGTTCATCTGGCGACTGCCTACTTGGGCATTAGGCGCCGTATTAAAAACTGGCCTAGTTCTAGGCTACAATAAAATAAAATTAAAGAGACGAAAAACACCCCACCCAACACATAAAGGGGAAAAGGAAGCGAGCAGTAAGCAAGCTCCTGCGTCATGGGGAGGTCCCCTGGCGCAGAAGCAGGCAACTTATAAGGGAAGAAAAAAAACAAAAAAAATGGTTAAATAATAGGGAGAAAGCCGGCCTTCCCCCAAAAGTCAATAAGTCCACCAGTCAATGTGTACGCACTTGTCCCGAGTACAAGGGACAGGCGGTAGCGACCCCACCCATCCTGGTACAGGGACAGGTAACATGCACGAAGATCACCCAGACTGGGACATTCGACAAGAATGTGCCGAACAGTCTGGGCTATGACGCAGGCAAGCACATCATCAAATAGCGATGCGTCACACGAGTGTGTCCGATTCAGAGACGACAGAGAGCGACCTGAAGCTGTCGCAGTATTGGGAGATAGGTCCATGGGAAAAGTCGCAGCACAATGGAATGCAACTTTAAGGGGTTTTTTTTTAAGGAGCTATCTGGCGTCTGCCCACTTAGGCATAAATCACCATAAACAAACAGCCTAGTTCTAGGCTACTTTAAAAAATTTGAACAGAAAACAACAATATAAAGAAATAACAATTAGGAAGCAATAACAATAACAAAACAATAACAAATACAACAACTAAACCTAGTAAATGAAAGGGGGAAGGCCGGCCTCCCCCCAAAAGTCAACAAGTCAATGTACACTCACTCGTCCCGAGGACAAAGGACAGGCGGTAGCGACCCCGCCCATCCCGGTACCGGGACAGATAACGTGCACGAAGATCACCCAGACTGGGACATTTGACAAGAATGTGCCGAACAGTCTGGGAGACGACGAAGTCATCGCAATAGGGCGCAGGCGAGCGTTCCATCAAATAGCGATGCGTCACACGAGTGTGTGCGATTCGGAGACGACAGAAAGCGACATGAAGCCGTCGCGGCATTGGGGGATAGGTCCATGGGAACAGTCGCGGCACAATGGCACGCAACTTTAAGTTCCCTTTAACCGTCTGCTTTAAGTTCCCTTTAACCGTCTGCTATCTTCTTTGCCAAACAGTCCGAAGAGCTGCCCGTATTCCTGCCATGTAGTCGGTGTGAGGAGGAGCGAAACGCTGGTCCGGTCGCAGAGTCCTCGCGGACTCTTTGGCGCGCTCATTCCCCGCAATTCCTATATGTCCAGGAACCCAGCAGAAGAAAATCTCGACATCCGCCTGGCTCGCCAAAACCATGGCGTCACGGATATCGCGAACCAGGGGATGCGGAGATTCCAATGCCCCGAGAGCACTCAGGGCGCTTTGTGAGTCGCTATAGATCACAATCCGGTCTCCGAACCGGGCACGTCGCGTAATCTCCCGTAACGAGTGGTGTATTGCAACCAGCTCGACCGTGAAGACAGACGCAGCGCCCCGTTGACTTCAAACAGAGGGGATACGGCGTGGAAGCCGACCCCCTCTTGGGACTTGGAGCCATCCGTATACACTGGCACGGTTCCAGCGTGACACGAGGTGTGCTCCAGAAAGGTCGAACGCAATACTCCCGGCGCCGTACAAGCTTTGGGAGAAGAGGCGTGGCGATAAATAGCCAAATGTGGTACCCTCCAGGGTGGCGTCCTGGGCAGAACCAGGGGCGCCACCAGCCCGAGAACTATATATAGCTCTCGAAGGAGTTTCCCGGCCCTAAACCCAAAGGGCTTAGGGTAGGACTAGCGTCTCTCGGCGGCATAGGCACCGCCGAGATCAGCTGCGGATGCAGTGAGAGCTGTTGGCGACTGAGGGAGGCGCCAGGCTCTCCCGTACAGGCGAGTGATGCACTGCACGCCGCGTAGAGCGAGTGGCATCTCCCCAGCATCGACCAACAGGCTCTCAATGGGGGAAGTGCGGAAGGCACCGGTCGCAAGGCGAAGGCCGGTGTGGTGGATCGAATACACCTCCCGCAATAAACGCTCGGCTGTGGATGCATAAAACTCGCATCCGTAGTCGAGCTTCGAACGAATAAAGGATCGATACAAAAGTAGGGCAGTAGCCCTATCAGTGCCCTAAGCGCTAAACGTCACGGATGGAAGAATATCCATGGCGCGGGTACAAGAGACCCTAAGGCTGCGAATATGAGCCTCCAAGGTGAGGCGTCAGGCGTATACAAGACCAAGGAAACGGTGCAACTCAACCACATGCAGGCGCACCCCATTAAGAAACAAATCTGGGTTGGGGTGGAGCCGTGGATGGCGGCAGAAGTGCACCACCTTAGTCTTGGCCAAAGAAAACCGAAACCTGTGCGCTTCTGCATAGCGAGACAGGCGGTTCAATGCCTATTGGAGTTGAGGCTCCAGAGTTGGCATCTGGGCCGCGCCAAAAGAGATCGAAAGGTTGTCCACATAGAGCGTAGCGAGAACATCTTCCGGCAGCACCGAGGTGATGCCGTTGATGCTCAGGGCAAAGAGTGTGACACTGATGACACTTTCCTGTGGGACACCCTCTTCCTGCTCCTTTGAGCCGGAGAGGGCTCCCCCACCCATACACGGAATCGACGATCTCGCAAAAATTCAGATATAAACATTGGTAGGCGTCCCCTCGACCCCATCGTGTGGAGAGTCTCCATGATACCGTATCGCCATGCGGTATCATAGGCATTCTCCAGATCAAAAAACTGTGTCGTAGTACTGTATACAAAGGAAGGCCTCGCAGACGGCATTTTCCAGTCAGAGCAGAGCATCCGATGTGGAGTGGAACTTGCGGAAGCCGCACTGTGCAGAAGACAGATGGCCTCCGCTGTCCAGGAAAAAGGCTAATCTAACATTTACCAATTTCTCCATCAACTTGCACACGCAAGAGATTAGAGAGATTGGGTGGAAACCGGCCGGAGTAGAGTGATCTCTCCCCGGTTTGCGAAAGGTGAGCACAGTAGCGATTCGCCAGGAATCTGGGAGGAGACCCTCCACCCAGATCATGTTGAACAAATCTAACAGAAAAGCCATGCTTCGCTCAATCTTTTTCAACAAAGGGGTGGGAGTGGGGGAGACACCTCCTGTTCCTCAGTGGAAGAAAAATATTGCAGTGAAGTGAATACTTGACCAATGTTCTAGTTTTGGAGTAGGTTGAACAACAGAGCAAAGTATCCAAGTCATCTCTGAATTCAGCTATCATACTGAAAAAGGACCAAATGTTTACAAAAAGTTTGGAGGGAAGAAGCAGAATAGAAGAGCGCAATTTATCGATTGATTGATGTTAAGCAGAGGAAACAAGCTAAGCCCCACAGTGGGAGGCAAAGTTCATCAGTAAATACTGAAAACCTCCAAGCTGAGGATCTCAAACAAGCCCATCAAATCTTGCATGATAATTTAGGACTGAACAAGGTTTAAGCAGTTGTTTTGAGTGTTGGGGCTAGAGCAGAAGATAAACTATTGTTTGTCAGCACCTGAAAAATCTCTACTAGACACATGGGGAAAATAGTTAGTACATACTGATCATAACTGATGAAATATGGATTCACTAATATAGAAACTAAGAATCAATTGAAAGAATGGGAGGGTGTGAAAAATCTCTTAGTAGTACTGAGGTGATACTCTTGATGCTCACTTCTCTTGCCATATGAGGCGTCCAGAAACAGAGGGACATCCACACCAATGTATATCTTTTGAGAAAAACGCATTCAAAGTTTTGCATTTTCCCTTTTATCCTATTATCATCAGAAATAGCATAATACTAACTATTTCATCGATAATAATAAATCTGTAGCTGTACTTATTTCTGAGAACCAAAAAAGTACTAAATCAATTTCCAAAATTTCAAAATAAATATCGAAAAATTACCCACATGTTGAAAATATAACAAAATGTATAAATAAAAACACAAATACATAATATAATGGTTGCAATAAGATAATAACATTATGTAATACCATTAGCAGATGTCAATCACTTATTATTAAATATTAATTTTTTAAATAAATTAATTTGGAAAATGTTGACACTGATACATTATTAGGGCAATCAGTGTTATTTTTATTTTGCGCCTGTGGGCGCTCATTGGCAGGGTGAGGGTGTGTGTATCAGTCAGCAGCGCGCTGACTGGCTGGCTGCCTGCCTCTGGCGCGGATGCCTCTCTGACTCCCAGAATACAGAGATGGTTTGCCTGCGATGTAAGAAAATTCAATGTCTGTTCTTTCCTTTGCGTAGCTGCTATAAGGGCGAATTTCGCTTCCAACCTTTGTCAATATGTAGATGATGAGGCTTATGCCTTTCAGGATCCAGGCTTAACTGAAAAGCTTTAAAAGTGGGGTGGATGTCCCTTTGTTTCCAGATGCCTCATATAAGCTTAGAGAGGGATCCCCACACTCTAATGCAGCATTGATGATCTCACAAGAATTCAAAAGAAAAATGGGGTCACCCCCTCAGCTCTATAGAATGGAGGCTCTCCATGATACTATATCACCAGTATCATAGGCCTTCTCCAAATCAAAGAATATTATGGGAAAAAGCTATAGATGAAGGAAAGCCTTGCAGATAGCACTCTCCATTCTGAGCAAAGCACCCAACATAATAATACAGAAGCCACACTACACAGAAAACAGGTTACCTCTTCTGTGTAGGAAATAAGCTAACTAAATGCAATTTTTCCACCAACTTGCAGGGAAGTTAGAGAAATTAGGTAGAAATTAGCAAACGGCAAGACCAGTAGCCATTCACTTGTTCAACAAAACTAATAGAAAAGTCAAACTTCAATAACTTATGATTTGAAGCATGGATGTATTGGATATTCTATGGACCACCAGCAGTATCTGTGGGGAAGAGTGAATGGTCATTGAAGGGCTCCCACCTCTCAGGATGAGGGGCAATCCAGTTGCCAGCCTTACGGGACTGGACAATGTGCTTGGAATGTTAGTGGAGCAGCATCCTAGCTAGAGAATGTGAAGAAAGCAGTCATGAAAGATAGTGTCTGAAATAGTGCTCTTACCTTCCTGGAGGACGGAGGAGTGTTTGTGTGGTCTTGCTTCAAATCCTGTTGATACCTACATTGGTGCAAGAGGCATCCTCCAATTTAACAGACATATATGCTTGCCAAGAACTTAACCCATTACACTTCTCTCCCACACTCAGTATGGCTTCAGAGAAAAACACTACACAACCACACTAACAAACAATCTTAGAAGCCTTAAACTAAAACCACCCTCACAATCCAAGGTTGCATTATACATCAGCTAAGCCTTTGATACCATTCCACTCATATACAAAGATACTTTACAACTACCATGGCAACAGATAAAAAGCCTCCTCTCAAAGAGAGATGGCAATTCCTCCAACTCATGACTCATACCAGGAATGAAGCATGTTTATAACAGGGTGCCATCCTCTTCATGCATTGATATACCTCTCCCCACTACCCAATCCACCTGTATAAACATTTATGCAGCTGACCTATTCATCATACTACTATCCACCTCTGCACAAAACCTCTAAAAACCTAAACAGGTACCTCTCAAACTGCTTCACATTAAGCAGAATATCCACCTTCCTTCAAAAAACAGTAACCCCCTTAACCCCTGACAATAAAACTATCACATACACATCTTGCTCCATGGACAACCTTTCGCACTTAACCCTAATTCCAACCTATTGGGGGATCACTTGAGACATAAAGACCATCAACAACACACAAAACATCACCTTGAAGGCAGTGTGCAAGCAATACACTAAAAAAAAACTCACAAAGAAACACTGAATATTCTATACCAACAGTTCATCTGAACAATACATAACTATGCATCTCCAACTGGCTAGGCACTAACCATATAGAACACACACACAAGAAAAAAAAAGTTGTAAGCAATATCTTCTGCATTGCAAGCTGCTGCATAAAACCACCCCAATACACAACCTCCATCAAGAAAATAAAAATTTCCCCATGCAAGATTACCTTATTTCCTCTCCACTCCTACCCCCCCACCCAACCAGCCACTACACCCAATTATTAGATAACTTTCCCCCAACCCCACTAAACTAAAACATACACCTACTTTACCCAGAGAATACTCCAAAACCAGCAGCAAAATGCCCTACTCCAAAGATCCCCTCTCCCAATCTACACCAATCCAAAGCTGAAGAGAGATTGCAATGAAGATAGTCAAAATTACCTCCATGGTGGGACAGTCTTTTGAAGTACTGTGATTACTACAGCTTTTGCTTCTATTTTCATCAGATGAATCAACTGAAACATCATAAGCACCCTCTTCTTTTATTTTCTGGAGAGTAGCTTCTTCACAAACATCCTTAAAACAAAATTGGAGCTAACTTAAAATTCACAATAACTATTTTGGTTAATAATTGAAAATTAAAATGCAAAAACTGAAAATTACAGAAAAGCTTTAATTAGTAGCATGCACTGGAAAATTTGAAGCCTTTTTTAATTGCAAGTGCAAAAGATAGACAACAATTTCAAAATGAAATGATGTTAAGTGAAATGAAGAGGGTCAATGCTTGAGAACATGACTTAGATTTTTTTTTTATTAAGGGGCTATCTGGCGACTGCCGACTTAGGCATAAGTTGCCGTAAACAAACAGCCTAGTTCTAGGCTACTTCAAAATAATTCAACAGGAAACAACAATAAAAAGAAATAACAATAACAAAGCAATAACAAAAACGATAACAAAAACAACAACAATAAAACCGGGTTAAATGAAAGGGAGAAGGCCGGCCTCCCCCAAAAAGTCAATAAGTCCACCAGTCATGGTGCACGCACTCGTCCCGAGTACAAGGGACAGGCGGTAGCGACCCCGCCCATCCCGGTACCAAGACAGGTATCGTGCGCGAAGATCACCCAGACTGGGACATTCGACAAGAATATGCCGAACAGTCTGGGGGACGACGCAGTCGTTGCAATAGGGCGCAGGCGAGCGCTCCATCAAGTAGCGATGCGTCACACGAGTGTGTCCGATTCGAAGACGACAGAAAGCAACCTGAAGCCGCCGCGGCATTGGGGGATAGGTCCATGGGAACAGTCGCGGCGCAATGGCACGCAACTTTAAGTTCCCTTCGACCGTCTCCCATCTTCTTTGCCAAGCAGTCCGAAGAGCTGCCAAAAATTCCTGCCATGTAGTCGGTGTGAGGAAGAGCGAAACGCTGTTCCGGTCGCAGAGTCCTCGCGGACTCTTTGGCGCCCTCATCGGCGCGCTCATTCCCCGCAATTCCTACATGTCCAGGAACCCAGCAGAAGATAATCTCGACATCTGTCCGGCTCGCCAAAACCGTGGCGTCACGGATATCGCGAACCAGGGGATGCGGAGATTCCAATGCCCCGAGAGCACTCATGGCGCTTTGTGAGTCACTATAGATCACAATCCGGTCTCCGAACCGGGCACGTCGCGTAATCTCCCGTACCGAGTGGTGTATTGCAACCAGCTCGGCCGTGAAGACAGACGCAGCGCCTGGTAGAGCCCCGCTGACTTCAAACAGAGGGTAAAGGGCATGGAAGCCGACCCACTCTTGGGACTTGGAGCCATCCGTATACACTGGCACGGTTCAAGCGTGACACGATGTGTGCTCCAAAAAGGTCGAACGCAATACTCCCGGCGCAGTACAAGCTTTGGGAGCAGAGGCGTGGCGACAAATAGCCAAATGTGGTACCCTCCAGGGTGGCGTCCTGGGCAAAACCAGGGGCGCCACCGGCCCGAGAGCTATATCTACCTCTCGAAGGAGTTTCCTGGCCCTAAACCCAAAAGGCTTAGGGTATGACTGGCGTCTCTCGACGGCATAGGCACCATCCAGATCAGCTGCGGATGCAGTGAGAGCTGTTGGCGACTGAGGGAGGCGCCGGGCTCGCGCGTACAGTCGAGTGATACACTGCACGCGGCGCAGAGCGAGTGGCATCTCCCCAGCATCGACCAACAGGCTCTCAATGGGGGAAGTGCGGAAGGCACCGGTCGCAAGGCGAAGGCCGGTGTGGTGGATCGAATCCACCTTCCGCAATAAACGCTCGGCTGCGGATGCATAAAACTCGCATCCGTAGTCGAGCTTCGAACGAACAAAGGATCGATAAAAAAGTAAGGCAGTAGCCCTATCAGCGCCCCAAGCGCTGAACGTCACGGAACGGAGAATGTCCATGGCGCGGGTACAAGAGACCCTAAGGCTGCGAATATGAGCCTCCCAGGTGAGGCGTCGGTCGAATACAAGACCAAGGAAACGGTGCGACTCAACCACATCCAGGCGCACCCCATTAAGAAACAAATCTGGGTCGGGGTGAAGCCGTGGATGGCGGCAGAAGTGCACCACCTTAGTCTTGGCCAAAGAAAACCGAAACCTGTGCGCTTCGGCAAAGCGAGGGACGCGGTTCAATGCCTGTTGGAGTCGACGCTCCAGAGTTGGCATCTGGGCCGCGCCAAAAGAGATAGAAAGGTCGTCCACGTAGAACGTAGCGAGAACATCTTCCGGCAGCACCGAGGTGATGCCGTTGATGCTCAGGGCAAAGAGTGTGACACTGAGGACACTTCCCTGTGGGACACACTCTTCCTGCTCCTTTGGGCCGGAAAGGGCTCCCCCCACCCGTACGCGGAATCGACGATCTCGCAAAAATTCAGATATAAAAATTGGGAGGCGTCCCCTCGCCCCCATGAGACTGTATCGCCATGCGGTATCATAGGCCTTCTCCAGATCGAAAAACACCGTGGCGTAGTGCTGTGTACGAAGGAAAGCCTCGCAGACGGCACTTTCCAGTCGGAGCAGAGCATCCGACGTGGAGTGGAACTTGCAGAAGCCGCACTGTGCGGAAGACAGATGGCCTCCGCTGTCAGGAAAAAGGCTAATCTAACATTTACCAATTTCTCCATCAACTTGCACACGCAAGAGGTTAGAGAGATTGGGCGGAAACCGGTCGGAGTAGAGTGATCTCTCCCCGGTTTGCGCAAGGCAAGCACAGTAGCGATTCGCCAGGAGTCTGGGAGAAGACCTTCCACCCAGATCCTGTTGAACAAATCTAACAGAAAGGCCATGCCTCGATCACCTAGATGTCGAAGCATGGCGTACGGGACATCGTCCGGACCATGGGCGGTGTCCGCGCACGAAGCGAGAGCGGAACGCAACTCGCTTACAGTAAACTTGTCGTTGAAGGGTTCTCCGCCTCTGGAGGTAAAGTCCAGCCGGCGGCCTTCCGCGACATCACGACGTGCATTGAATGCTGGCGGAGCAGCATCACGGCTAGAGAATGCAGAAAAAGCGGTCGCTAAGGATTCCGCCACGGACGCGGGGTCCGAGATTGCGGTCCCATTCTCCTGGAGAACGGGAGGGGGGTCCTGCGACAACTTGCCCCGAATCCTTTTGACTCGCTTCCACACCTCAGCTAAAGGGGTCTTCCCGTTAAGTGAAGACACGTATGCCCGCCAAGAAGAGCAGCGGGCGTGCTTCGAAATATACCGGAACCTAGCCCTAGCCCGACGAAATTCCGCGACAGTGTAATCGTTCGGGCGGCGCTTATAGCGCATGTAGGCATAACGCTTCTGTTTGAGGGCCGTCTCTCACTCGGCCGACCACCATGGGAGTGGTCGGCGTGCAAAACGGCCAGACGTCCTAGGAATAGTAGTCAGGTCCACGGCGATGAGGTTGCCGGAGAACTCAACGGCCTCATCTACCGACCTAAACTCCTCGACTGAGATAGAGAATTCAGTCATTTCCTGAAATGCAGGCCACCGCGCCCGCGCCAAGCACTACCGAGGTGGTCTCTCAGGCGGCAGTTGCCCTGAAAATGATATTTGAATGGGAAAGTGATCACTACCATGGAGGTCATCGACCACCCCCCAATCAAAATCAGGCTGTGCATCCGAAGAGCACAAAGATAGGTCAAGGCAAGAAAATGAAGCAGTTCTCGGACAGTGATGCGAAAACTCATCCACGTTTAGGACACCCATCTCAAGCTCTTCGATCAGATCGGCAAGGACTTGTCCCCTGGGATTTATGGAGTAATCTCCCCAGAGAGGATGCCTGCCGTTCAGATCTCCAAGCAAGAGATAGGGCCTCAGCAACCGTGCCACGACGCGACGGAAGTCCCCCGCGTCGAAGTCAGCTGACGGTGGAATGTACGCAGAAATTATAGTATACCTCCTATCCAGGTGCAGCTGCACAGCCACTGCCTGAAAGGAGGTATCTAAAGAGAAAGGAAGAACGGATACATCATGCCGGGTGTAAACCGCGCATCCCCCAGCTCGGCCATCCCGCGGTGGTGGGGTCGCAAGACCCTTGTACCCCAGGAGGGCGGGCAGGGGGCACGCGCCTATCATTGTCTCCTGCAAAAAGATAGCTAACGGGGAGCGGGACGAGACGAGCCTCCGCAGCTCCTCCCAGTTGGCCCGGAGTCCACGGCAATTCCATTGAAGGAATATGCCCTCCAGGCCTAGCTCAGAGGAGACGCGGGGGCCCTCCTCGAACTGAAGACCCTCACGGGAATGGCCATACGCTTCCCGGGGGCAGAACCCCGGGCGCTGTTGGCCGGACAAAGCGCTGGAGGCGCGTTCGCCTTCGAGGACTTATTGGGGGAGTTTGGGCTCGCCATTCGAGTCTTTTCCTCCCTCCGCCTCGAAACCTTAGGCGGGCGCTGCGGCTTCGGAGGCGGGGGGCCCTCTTTTCGAGGAACCACCGTCTCCGAGCCACTCGCTCCACCTCGGGGCGTGGGCGAAGGAGCCGAAGCTCCTTTGTTGCTGTCCTCCTTTCAGAGAACAGCTTTAGGAACCCCCGAAGATGGCCTAGCGAAAAATCTTCAGGGGTGTTGCCTCCTGTGAGTCTAACGACTCTGTGGAGGCGCGTGGCCGTTTCGCCTTGCGGGAAACGGTCACGCTGGGGAAAGAGGGGGGAGCCCTGGTTTTAGCCGGGGCTGGGTATGAACCCTTTTTGCCGCCAGCTTTACCAGGGGAGCGCCCGGGTTGGGTAGAGCCCGCAGAAGGGCTCCGAATGGGCGCGGAAACAACCATGCTCGTTGGCCTGGATGGGCCAGGAGCAGAGGGTGCCTTTCTAGCTACTGAGGCATATGACGTCCCAGGCAGAGCTGGGCGCGCCAGGACCAAGTCCTTAGCCTCGCGGAATGAGAGTCTATCCTGGGCCTGAAAAGCCAGGATTTCTTTCTCCAGGAGATATGCACCACATTGCTTCGAAGAAGCAGGGTGCGGCTCTCCACAATTGACACACTTGGCCACACACGATTTGGACTTATCGTGTGCGACCTTGGAGCAATTTACACATACTTTGGGTGACCCCGACTTTGCATGTCTACATGAGCGATTCGTATGGCCGAAGCGGTGACAGTAATAGCACTGCCGCGGCAGTGGCACGAATGCCTTCATGCGGTAGCGGTACCAACTGGCACGCACCGACTCAGGGAGCTTGTCACAGTCGAATGTGACGAAGAGTGTACGGGTGGGTCTCGAGGCCCCTCCCTGTTTTCTCATCACACGTTCGACCTTGACCGCCCCATGGTTGGCCAGCTCTAGGGTGATGTCCTCAATGGAGTAGTCAACGAGTTCCCTCGCATAAACTACTCCTTTCACAAAGTTCATGGTAGAGTGCGGCGTCACACTCACCGGGGTGCCATGAAGTGTCCGAAGAGCACTTATCTTGGCCGCCTCGGCGGGATTCGCCGCATTCGCCAGAAGGCTCCCGTCCGAGAAATGGGTCACCTTCAGCTCTCTACCAATTGCACTAGCTAATCCTCTCCTCTGATGGATCATGTTGCCCTTGGACAACATGGTGCCATCAGTGGAGCGAATAACGAGGAAGCGTTTGAAGCCAGCGGGCTCGAAAACGCCAGGTAACCTCTGAATGAGGGGCCCCGATGTCATCGAGGCTCCGCCCTGTGCACTCTTGGTGTTAGTCTTGGTCAGCGGCTCCGCACACGGGGGGGTAGAGGGGCTGGATGTGCCTATCTTGGCTTGGTCGCCTACCAAAGTGGCAGCAGACCTATCCGAGTCTTCTTTGTCTTTCTAGTCTTTTTCTTTTTTGGAGAGGAGGGCGGGGAATGAACCCGCTTCTCACCTCCGCCGGCAGAAGCCCCCATGCCAGATGGGCCAGCCTCAGCCAGGTCCCTCTCTAAAATGGAGAAGTTCCTGGTAGTCGTGGGGGTACCTGTCGGAGGAGATCCCTCCCCTCCTTGTATTGCCTCGGAGCCCTCAGCCGTTTGAGGGGGACCTTGCATAGGGGCGGACTCGGGTTCGGTGCTTGGCGCCGAGCCCGGATTCCCCCCCATGGAAGGCCCTACCGTCTGAGGCTGGGTCTCCTCAAGGACCATGTCTATCACAGGAGGGGCCTCCAGTTGGCCATCCCCTCCCAGGACATCGCAGGTCTCCTTGGCAACGTCAAGAGTCATTTGTGGGGAGGCACAAGCCTTAACCCTGGCAAGGTTTAATATCCTTGCCAGCAGGTCTTTTGAGGGAAGCGACCGAAGGGGCCTGGCTTTCCTCTCCCCCCCTAAGAGGGGTTTGCCCTACCGAGCCGTTTACAAGAGGGGCGGTCGGCAATGGGCTGCCTGCTGGCTTTCTTGGCAGTCCCCTTAGAAAGAAAAGGAGGGACTGCCGCTGGAAATAGGGTGCCCGAAAGCACCTCCGGAGAAGGGAGTGAGGGGAATTCCCCTACACCCGTAGGCGTAGGAGAGGAGTAAGCCTCCTCTCCGGTTAAAGAAGTATGGAGGGTCCCCTGCGCAAGCACAAGGGGGGGGACCTCCATTTTTTTTGGTGGAGCTGCCCGAGGGCGGCTCCGTTGTTCTTGGGGAAGTTGGGGGTTGGGTTGTTTTTTTATACTCATCATTGGGCATGGTGACCCTCTTATTTACACGGGACGCAACAGCTCACCACCTCTCACAGTTGCCCGCACTGCAAGAGGTGCTTGCAGGCCCGGCAGAGCCAGGCGCCGCCATTTGGGACCACCCCTCCCGCCTGGTGGCCTGGCAGTCCATCGGCATGGTGGCTCCACCTTAGACACGGCGTAAAAATGATAGATTTTGAAGACAAGAGGAAAAGAGATGTGAGGAAGGTATGGGTGGGGATGAAGCAGGTAGTTAAAAACCAGCCACCCCAGACCGGAGCTCAGGGGTTAGGGAACATTGTCCCCCACCCCCTCAGCCCCGATGTGGGACGGTTGGCTGAAAGGAAGGTCAGCATCTACCCTGTGAAATTAGAGGCTGACCAGAGAAAGTTGTGGGAGAGGTTGTGTGAAAAGAGAGGAAACAAGTGTTTTGAAGGAAGGAAGAGAGGCTAAGCTGGGGCCGGACGGGGTGCTGAGTCCTGTCAGCACGGCGGCCAGGATGGCAAATCGCCGTGCCCCTTACGGGGAACATGACTTAGAGCGCACCATTCTTGATCCAGCTTTGCCAATGCCTCCAAACCTTCATTTATAATCACATAGATTTGGGGCAAAATGAGGGATGATGGGTAAAATGATAGATACTTTAACTAGACTATGTTAGGCCATCCATATTAAATGAGTGAAAGAGGAATGGAACCGCCTTTGTCTTTCTAGAACTCACGCCTATAAATGGAATACACCTGGACTTCTAAGGATATGTTGGAGATATGGAGTGTGCTCAGAGATCAGTACTGAATTTTTTTAAGACAGGGTGGTGCAAAAGTGGATAGCCACAAGT
This sequence comes from Ceratothoa steindachneri, assembly GCA_963969495.1. Taxonomy (NCBI): domain Eukaryota; kingdom Metazoa; phylum Arthropoda; class Malacostraca; order Isopoda; family Cymothoidae; genus Ceratothoa; species Ceratothoa steindachneri. The sequence continues at coordinate 49,682,394 of OZ018333.1, read as the reverse complement.
AAAATTAATTTAATCTGAATTTACCACTGATTTGCACTCTTTTTTTTAAGTACCTTTCCCATTGGAGACCTAAAGTTTAATGTTGAATCTAAACCATGTATCTTCCCCAAGGGGGTTTTAACAAATGAACCATGGTTCACTATGCATGTGGCAGCTGCTGCAAAATCAATCAGAACTAAGACTCCATCCAATGACACTTAACTCAATTTAAATTCCATTTATTCTCTTCAGTCCAGAAGGGACAAATGGATGAAGGAAAAGGGGGATAAAAATAAAGGAGAAAAAGTTAAAGATGTTACAGACTGCAAACTCTACAAACCCTAAGCACTACTGTTGGAGATGATGGTGGGGTAGGGTGTGTCAGGTCAATAGGGGTGGAATTTCAAAATGAAATGATATTAACACAGAACTCTTTATTCTTTTCCTTTTCTAACAGAAACAAAATGAGAGAAATTTCTTTTTGATTGGACAATATCTTCATGCCACGCAGTCACCCTGTACTTTTCTTCATGGACAGGAGAAATTGCATCATATTACACAAATCAGTAATCAGTGCTTTGACTTTGTCAGGCTTCCTTTCTTGGCCATTGGATACATTTTATAGTGCTCTTTGACAATGTGCAGGAGGCATTGCAGCTGGTCCTCCGACTTCGTGCGAGGGTTCTTAGTGAAATCCTGCACCAAAGCAACCCCTCATTCTGCGGTGTCAATGGTGATGAGAAGGCCACCTACTCGCTTTGGCCTGGCCTGGCCTGGTATATGGGGTTTATCAGCCAATGGGCAGGATCAACATCAAGGAAACCTTTGTCCATTTCCAGCAATTTCTCAGTGTTTTTCGTGATGAAGGAGGCAACAGTCATGTTGTCTAAGTCAACTTCCTGGACGCGAACCTTGGGTGGAGGTTCCTCTGATGCCTCCATGCAACAACATTCCACTTCTCCTCCAGGGAAAGCTCATCATCAAAAAGTGCAAGACCAACTGTCACTTCTGACAGGTACTACATGTGATGTCCCAACACTTTCAGCCCTGACTCTCTGATCGCCTTGTTCGTCTCTTCTGTAAGGGCTTTGTAAAGTTCAAGGTCATTTCTTGGGGCTTTTGCTGAACATGCAGTTGAGAACCATGCTCAAATATAGTAGCGTATGTTGAAGACGTAGAACTCTCCCAGCTTTGGAGGAACTGGGCCTTGACTGCGTGTGAAGTGGATGGCCACTGTTTATTGTATTCTGCAAACTGAGGCGTGAAGATCCACATTTTTGGAGCGTATATCGCTCTTGCCATCCATCGAGCCTGATGGACTGGTCCCAGCTTGTGGAAAGAGATCTTTTGGCATCTATGAGGGATTCCACCAAGGAACACAATGGCTAGTTCTAGCAGTTCCTGGTATTCATCATGAGGGTGGCACTGTCGGAGGTAGCCTTGGCAGAGTTTGAGGAGGTGATCCTCCTTGAGCTCTTCGTTTGCTGTCCTGTACTGCTCTTGATCAACAAACTGCCAGAACTCTTGGAAATAAACAAAGGCAGCGATATCTGGACTTTGAGATGCTTCTGGGATGTGGGTTGAGAAAACAGCTTCCAGCAGAATTTCCAGCATATGATGGTAACAGGCGAGATGCAGCAGATCTCCACCAAGGATTTGCTGCAGTCGAATGCACACTCCATCCTTGGATCCAGTATTCGTCACCATTGTGTTGAAGCACAGTGCTCAAATTCAATCGGAAATAAAGGAATGGATGGTGTTTGCCATAGGCTCCACTTTGCTGTCAGTGATGGAAACTGTGAGGATCTTCACCACACCTTCTCCAGAAACGAGGATCGGTAGTCAGTGCACAACACCTTCGTTTGAGGGAAAGGGCATAAGATTTCCATCCCAGTGGAGTGTGAGCGGTACATCAGGAGCAAAGTTTTCTTTCAGGTCTGCAGCCTTTTCCTGGCAAAGATGTCTTCACTGCTGATTTATCATGATCATGCTCAATGACAATTCTCCAGCATTCACTCCCAGCTCCCCTGTGAATGGAAGCAGCATGTGTGGAGCTTGAGGGTCATTTATGTTGGTCCGGTCCAGAGCAGCAGAAACTTGCAGGGAGATGATTTTCTTCTGCAATGGTGCAGAGCGGGATTGTTTTAAAGGAGGAGTTAATATCACACCTTGCTCTTCAGAGAAAGTGAGCAAGGTCGAAGACTAGAGTTCAACGGTGGCTTGCCTTTCTGCGAATGCTTGACTTTCCTTTGCAACTCAACTTCTTTCATTGTCCCCTCGCTGCTGTGTCCATTTCTCTTTTTCCACCCAAGCCGGATCTACACCACCCATCTTCCCCTGCCTGCCTGGCTTCCCCTGAGCTTCAAGGAACTTGTGGTCCTCCTTGATCTTGATCAAGTACATGGCGTCACAATGTGCTACATCGAACAAATTTTTCAGGGAAGCAATGAAATTGGCTCGGTTTTCTTCAGCTTGCCCTCTTGTCCAGGATTTTGATTTCTTCAATCCATGAATTAGATGCATAGGAACAACTTTTCGGTGCTGGATTGCCCCACACACTGGACCAGACTCATCAGGAAACTGAACAATCAGCGATGAGCTCAGATGATGGTCAGAGTAATGTTCAATCACATACGTTTATAAAGCAGCTCAAAATAATACAAATTCTCAGACGAAAGACAGATCAGATAAATATAGACAGAACAGAGTATGAATATTCTATTGAAGGAAGTGTGCTGGGCCAGCATATAGGCAAAAAGTTTATTACAACCATATTAAAACCTGGATCGCTAAGGCAAACACAGGCTTAAGACTGATTCATTCCCTGAGACACATGAATTTACAAAGAAAAAGGACTTTATACAAGGCCTTCATAGAATCAGTCTTAATAAACCCAACAATTCCGTTACATTCAACATCAACATCCTGCAAAAGGAAATTACAAAGAATTCAAAACAAGGCGGAATACTTAATTACAAACAAGAATAATAGAAAGGAGAATAATTCAGGAAATAATAGAAAGAGATAATCAATAAAATCCTAGATAAACAGGCAAGAAATATTTGGTTGAAAATAGAGAATAAACATCCAGAAATGAGTAGAGAACTACTTATACCACTAAGGAATCAATTTCGTAAATCATTCCCCAGCAGCAGGCAACACCTTCTACCAGAAGAAACCCAAATCTTAATATAAAACTAGATGAAAATGAAACAGACATAAAATCCAAGCCAAACCCAAGAAAAAGGAAGGGAAAAATATATATATATATATATATTATATATTATATATATATATATATATATATATATATATACTTTCATCTATTCGACATTTTCAAACTCACAATGGTAAGAAAAAATAAGATACACAGTATTTATACTAAACACGTTTCCCTACGAGGTCAACTTTTTAATGCTATCAGATAAGTCAGATTTTCCAAAAAGTGATAAAATTAGATCTAGCAAAAACAGCCCTGGGCTAATGTTGAGATTACTCTCCTTTGTGTGGGAGATTAAAAATGATTCCAGGATATTTATCTTTATAAAATCATTACTATGGATTATTGTATCAGTTTTTGACCAGTTAATTCCATGTCCCATCTTGGAATTGTGGACAGCTAAGGCATTATTCAGATATCCCTTAATTACTGCATTTTTGTGTTGTTGGGTCCTTATGGAAACATTTTTGGAAGTTTGGCCTACATAGAATAAATTACAATCTAAACATGGAATTCGGTAAATTACTTTATTATCATTATTGGGGCTATGCTTTATTAAGAGATTTTTTAATGTACGATTGTATTTAAAGGCTACCTTAATATTAAGTTGTTTTAGAATAGGCCCTACAGACATAAAATTATCATGATAAGGTAAAATTAATAGGTTTTTACAAGGTTGTATTGTCTCAATTTACAATTCTAAAATGTTTTTTTGGCTATATTCATACATTTTCCTAGAAAGTACTTTGGATAGCATAAATTGGTAGCAATATCGTCAATTTTTGTATATTTTTTATCTATATAGTCGGGACTACATATTTGAAGAGCCCTAAGATACATGGAGGAAAAAACAGCAGATTTTATATTTTTGGCATGACTTTAATAAAAATGGACATAAGATGAATTAGTCAGTTTCCTATAAACAGTAAATTTAAATCTATGTGCTTCTCAAATTATTAGCACATCCAAACTTTTGATGATTGAATAAGATCAAAAGCTTAGCAATCTAGTTTGGTTTTTACCAAACACATTCATTTAAAAAAGAGATGAATACTGGACAAGTAATCCACCATCTACAAGATGGAATAAAAAAGATAGTTAGAAGAAGAGAAAGTTGCCAAAGGAAATTAATTAAGGCAAATATATATATATATATATATATATATATATATATATATATATATATATATATATATATATATATATATATATATATATATATATATAATATATTTATTTAATTTCATGTTTTGTCTAAAATGTTTTTTTTCTCTTCTTCAGCTAATTACTTTTATTATTTTTTGCCACCACTCTATTAAATTTGAATAGAGTGGCTGATATTATAAGATTAGGAAGTAATATAAATGAAATTGCCATCATCCTTGACTGGTTAATGATTGTTTGGACAGGAGGTTTTGCTTTTATATAGCCTCAATACTGCAACAAGATCACTTTATATATCAAGCTCAGAGGCACCAGCCTTTTTAGATGTACAAAATTATTGTGAACACTCAAGTAGCAGCCGGCAGGACTTCCCCCCGGGGCTACGACGTGTGGCCTTTTCTTTTTGTTTGAATCCAGTGTGCTTATTAGGCCTCTTTTATATCGTTCATTTAGTTGTATGTTTGTTAGACCTCTATTGTAAGGATTATATTTATTATTTTCAATTATCTCTTGTTTGTTTGGTGATAGGATTTTTCTTTAATAACGAGATCTCAAATTTATTTAGCCCATATCTCTTGTAAATATTTACCCCATATTTTTTGTATTTTTTTGAGAATAGGAGACTGTATATCCAATCGTTTCATTCTGCCTCGTGTTTTCATGTCTAATTTAGTGTAGGAAACAGGTTGGATCGATTGGGAGTTAAGGGTAGATTTTCAGCCCGCTATAACTAAGTTAGGTGGTAGTGTAAATCCAATTGCAAAAATCTACAATGGGATCTAGACAAATTATTTCAGTGGTCAGAAAGGTAGCAAATAAAGTTTAATGTTAGCAAGTGTAAACCCATGCATTTAATAAAGTGAAACTTGTTTAATGATTAAAAAATAAATAGTAATACTTTGGAGTCAGTTGATGAAGAGTGTGACTAGGAGTTATAATTTCAAAGGATCTTAAAACATCAAAAGAGTGTACTAACGCAGCAAAAAAATAAAAATAAAGTTTGTTGGTATGGAGCTAGAAACTTCACATTCAAATGTAAAGAAATCATCCCTTCACCTATATAAAGCATTAGTCAGACCCAATTTGAAGTAGGCAGTTTAATTTTGGCCTCTGTAGTTGCGTAAGGATATCCAAACTTTGGAGAAAGTTCAGCATAGAGCGACATAAATGATTCCTAAACATAGACATAAATCTGATGAGATTAAAAACCCTAAAATTGTTATCCTTGAAAAATAGATAACTCCATGGAGAACTGATTGAAGTTTTCAAATTATTAATGGTTATACAGATGTTGAGTTTGAATCACTTTTTGAGTATGGCAAATGGGCCAACACTTAAAATAATGGATTGAAATTTAAAAATAGGTGATTTTACCACAATATTTACATATAAAAATCCTAAGATATGGAACCATTTACCACCTAAAGTGGCGCAAAGTTTCTATCTTAATATGTTCAAGAATACACTTGATAAGTATTATTCCAATATGTATATAGATTTATATGTTTCATCTAAAATTATCTAACTTATTGGGCTAGCCATAAGGTGATCCACCTGGTCTTTGCTGGTCCATTATTCTGTAAGTGGGTTTTCACTTTTTGTATGCATAAGTCAATGCTTATTTGTCCTTTGCAAAAGTGACATTTTTATATAGATACAACAATGAATATTTTACACAGTAAACAAATAGCTACCTCTGAGTGAAAAATACCTTTCAAAACATATTTCAGTTTGCAGAGAAATAAATCCATATGTATGACATGCCGTGTGACCCACCAGGGCACACAGTAGCCAATGTGTTAAGGGGAGAATTCAGGTACACCAAATTTTACCAAAATCGAGAAATTAAATGTTATCTAATAATGGTTAATTTCCTACATTGTCAACCAATGAGAACTGTCTGAACTTACCTTTTTAATGTCTGAATCACAACTAATATGATTTGCAAAGACTTCTTCTTCCATTCCTTGGATTGGGATGTCTCCAAATGGATCCTGAAATAAAATCATAGTCCTCCAGTTATCAAGGAAGTCACAGTACAACTTGTAAATCTCAAAAGTTTATTAATACATTGTCTACAATTACTCATATAAGGATAAGAGTACAGTATTATTTAACCAAATTCTGCCAATGTTATCCATAATTTGTTAACACTTACAATATATTATGGAAGGGGCAACATACAGCTGAGACAAAATTCAAAATTTTAATATTTTTAAACAATCCTCATATACACCAATAGACTGATCTATTAAAGGTCCTATCATAACATAACATAATTTCATGGATGACAAAAGCCACAAGGGCCTATCATAACATAAGCTAATCAAAGTTCACTTTAAATTTAGAAAAACCTAAAATATTGATAAAATTACCTTCTCCTGATGACAGCGAATGGTCTCATTAGTATTTTCTCCTTGGGTTTTTTCATCATATTCCTCCATTTTTATCTAAAAAAATATTTAACAAACACCTACCTAGCAATTAAAAAAAGAAGAAGAAAATTCAATATATAGCAGGTCTTAAGTCTATTATTGTGAGGTGGGACAGAGTTAATAAGCAAATATATATCTACATATTTTTAGCCATAGTAATCAATTGGTAGTTACTTTCACACTTACAAGCCAAAGTTGGAATTTCGCCCCCAGAATTTAAAAGACAATACAATGAAGGTATATCATGCAGAAATTGGGGAAGATATTTTATTATTTTTTTAATGATCTGGAAACTGTGTTCAAGGACATAGGCTACTGTAATTAAAATTTCAGCCTAGTACACTAGGCTACTCCAAAAATTCCAAAACTGAACCAAACAAAAAAACAGACAAACATGCTCTGTCATCTGAGGGAGGCTCGGCTCCCCAAGTGAATGAACATGTGACCAACAACAAATAAAATGGAGGAGGCCAAGCTCTTCCAAAAAGTCAGATAGTTCACAAGTTTAAGTACAAAAACCCATCCCAAGTACAAGTGGTAGCGACCCTGCTTGTCCCAAAGATCAGCTTCAGATGTAGTGAGAGCCGTTAGTGGCAGAGGGAGGTGCCAGGCTTGCACATACAGGTGCATAATGCACTCTGCTTGTCATAGAGTGAGTGGCATCTCCCCAGCATCGATAACTAGGCTCTCAATGGGGGATGTGGAGAAGGGTCATTCTTGCTCTCAGAATCAGCCTTGCTTGCTGATTTTAATTTGGAAGAATAAGTTGAAGTAGCAAGATGATAGGCAAGTGAGAGGGAGGTTGTGTCCTGCCCACAGGATCGTGCTTTACAAAGGTCTCATTCATGAGCACATAAGGACCTCCTTGAACAAGGGAGTTCCATGGTGAACCAAGCGGTGCAGTGATGGCAGTTTAAAGGAGTGATAAGGGGGACATGCACATCAAGGCAGGTGAGTAATGATTAGTGCAGAGAGTTTAAGGTTTGGTCAGGTGAAGCAGTAGTATCAATAGGAGGTAGGGCAGAAACGTCGTTAAAGAGAGAAGTATGTAGTATCAATTGACGATAGTCGCCGGAAAGGAGTAGGATCTCAGGATGAGCGAGGAGGTAGGTGGTAGGGAATATAGAATTTCAAATTGACCAAGAAGTGGTCAGAAATCGTATTAGAAAGGTCAGTTACTGTTAGATTAGATAGAGATATGGAGGTTTGAGATGACCAAGTCCAGGGTATTACCATGTATGTGTGTTGGGGATGACACATGTTGTGTAAGAGAGAAAAGGTTGATGATGTCAATGAATGCATGCAAAGTCTCATTATGGCTAGGAAGATTGTAGTCACTGAAAATGAGAGAACCAGCAGAGGATAGGTCGGAGAGTAGGTTACTGAACTCCTTGAGAAAGAAGGCTGGAGATGAGCTGAGAGGGTGGTAAAGGACCACAATAGTCAGAGCAGGTACAGTGCATGAGACAGCAATGAGAGCCTCAAATGAGGCTAGAAGGGGATAAAGGAGACGATTCAGGGAGAAGGATGAGTTGGAAATCAGTGCAACACACCCTTCCATGGTGGTTCTGAGGAACATGCAGGAAAGAATGACCTGGAGGGGTTGCAAGGGCAGGGCATAAACCTGAATCAGACTCAAGCTAGGTTTCTGTAAGACCAAGGAAGGAAACCCCAGTGCGAACAATGAGGTCATGGATATACTCCGACTTATTGGTCAGGCTCCTGATGTTCAGAAGAGACACCGACAGCGCCTGCTGATGAGCACAGGAGGAAGGGGGAGATTTGGAGGCGTTAGGTAAAGGAAGAATGGTAGGGCAAAAGAGGTTCCTAAGGGACGCCAAATGTCTCGGCTCCCTCCTAGTCGAGCGAGTTTGGGGGATACCAGCCCCCTTTATCTTTGTGTATGTAGCTGGTGAAAGGCAATAATTTAAAAAGTTGAGTGAGAGGAGCGAGTCCCTATCATACATAGTGGGAGTGGGGGAGAAAGGAGGGAGCAAAGGCGAGAATTATGAAGAATGCAGCAGATGGGAAAACTTAACTCTAACTTGACTCATAGAAAGTGGGGGAGGGTTCGCCCAGGCGAAGCATGGGTGTGAAGGAGGGTTCACCCAAGCGAAGCATGGGTGTGGGGGCGGGTTCGCCGATGCGAGGCATGGGAGTGGGGGAGGGTTAGCCAGGAAGGAAGACAAAGAGCAGCATGTGGCAACAAATGAATCAATGGATTGAAAAGGAAATTAATATTAAAGCCAAAGTGAGCAATGAGTTATAAATAAAATTTGGTACTTGCAAGTGAGATTACTAGTGAATGCTGAACACAGCACTAACTAATTGAAAAGCATTAAACACAATGAGCTAATTATAGTTCACACAATGAAATTAATTAAAAAGCACTAAGATCACAATGCGACAACACTGATTAAAGAGCACTAAATAACAGAAGAACAATGAATCAGGAGACGGATGATAAGAATGCTGATCAAGAGCTTTGAGAATGGAATTGATCATCAGGGTAATCAAAGACACTCACACAACAACCTTCCAGGAAGGACACCCCCTCTGGGGACTCTACTTGATCAATCCCAGGGGTCAGGTCCTTGCTGACCTGATCAAGGAGCTGGAGATAGGTGTCATAAATGTGGATGAGTTTACTCATGACTCCAATAACCATTCCATTTTTTTGTCTGACCTTCGAACAGGTAGCACGTGTTTTATAGAGCTCTCAGTCTGTTGATCTATTTTTCAGATTTTTCTATAGTTTGTTTGTTTTTTGTTTTTTTTTCTCACCACAATCAGCCAAAGCTAAGTTGCTCTTCTTTTTTTTTCTTATTGCTACTTAAATTCTTTCTTTGTTTGAATAAGTGATGGAGTTTGGGGATGAAAGTGAGCATGAGTGTCGGAATGTATGCATTGGTTGTGGTGTATTAGGTGAGGGCTATACATGTGTTGTATGTGGGCTGCGTGAATGCATTGTAGATTTAGAGGGGATGAGAAGGCAGGATTTAGACAGGATATGTAGGCTGGAGGGGTTAGTTGCTGAGCTCAGGAGGGAACTTAGTGTTAGGCCTAGATTTGGGAATAGGTTAGGTGGTGAGGTAGGCCAGTTAGATGTTTCAGGTGAAGGTAGAGGGCCGGTGGAGGAGGTAGGATATGATAGTTCTAGTGAAGTTAGCCCCCTTAGATTAGTTAGAAATAGGCCTAGTGAGGATGGGGGACAGTGGAGAGTGGTTAGGAAACATGAAGCTAGAGAGGCTTCTCCTGTTCTTTGTGAGAATAGGGTTGCCTCTGTTGAGGTGGTTAGCCAGGGGGAGAATAGGTGTGTGAGTCAGAGGGACACAGAACCTATTAGCTTGACTAATAGATTCAGTGCCCTAAGAGAGGAAGTAACTGGAAGTGATATGACTGATGGGGGTGGGGGTGGAGTTCGAGTGACTGGTAGTTTGAATGAGAATAGGAGTGGGGATGGAGTTAGGTCTGTGGGGGTTAGGAATAGGAGTCTGACTGAAGTGCTTGTGATGGGTGATTCGCGAGTTAGATATTTAGATAGGAAGTTGAATGCAAGTAGATTGAATGGTTTGAGGGTGTGTTTGCCGGGTGCTGGAGTGAGAGATCTGTCTGATAGGTATGAGGAACTGGTGTCTGGCTGTGCAAGGGATGCGGTTGTGATTACACATGTAGGAGTGAATGATGTGAAGAAAGTGGGTGCATGTGAGTTACGTGAGAGGTACAAGAGGTTGATTGAAAAGGTGAAAGAAAGTAGAATGAAAGGTGTTGTGACAGGTGTGCTTCCAAGAATGGATGTTGGGGTAGAATGGATGTCTCGTGCAATTGGTCTGAATGATTATGTGAGGAGGATGTGTGAGATGGAAGGTGTCATGTTTGTGGATGTGTGGGATAGGTTTGTTGGAATGAAAGAAATGTATGCGATGGATGGACTGCATTTGAGTAGGAGGGGGGTAGATGTGTTGTGGGAGGAGTATGATCGTGTTATTAGGTCTTTGCAGGCGGGAAACTAGATACTAATAGTGGTCAGGGAATTATGAGAGGACATTATAGTACTGAAAGTAGAATGGACTTGGCACATAACAGAAATAGGTTCCAAGGCGATAGAGGTGAGGTCATTCAAGTTTCAAGAGGTGCTTCAGGGATAGGGGGGTTAAATTGTTTCTATACAAATGCTCGTAGTCTTAGAAACAAGAAGGATGAGCTATTTAGTTATATTAGCAATGAGGATATAGATATATTATGCGTTACTGAATCATGGGTTAATGAAATAGAATTTAGTGACACTATAAGTGAATTTGATTTTCAGGGCTATAATATGTACATTAGTCAAAGGACAGGTAGGATTGGTGGAGGAATAATTATCTATATAAAAAACAACATTGTTTCAAGTTTAAATACTTCAATAAAGCAGGATGGAGTTGAGTCACTTTGGATAGATATTAGGTTCAGTAAAAATAGAATGGTGCATTTGGGAGCTTTTTACAGGCCACCTGGGCAGACTGATGATATAGATGAACTAATGATAAGGGAAATAAGTAAGGGATGTGAAACAGATGCAGTTATTATTGGGGACTTCAACTTAAACTCTGTGGACTGGGAAAATATGATAGGTAGGGATAGAACAAGTGGCAGGTTCATAGAATGCTTTGAGGATAATTTTTTGAATCAATTTGTTAATGAGCCAACGAGGGGGGACAATATATTAGATTTAGTACTTTCTAACAGTGATCATTTAGTTCAAGAATTGACTGTTGGGGAAGCATTGGGAAATAGTGACCATCAGATAGTTCGTTTTAACTTGGGAATTGAGAAGGGTAAAATAACTGAGAATGCTGAAAAAGTTCCAAATTTTCATAAGGGAGATTATGTAAAACTTCGAAGCTTGCTAAATTTGGTAGACTGGGATATAGAATTCAGAGGTAAAAATGCTTATGGGATGTGGGATACTTTCAAGCATATAATAAATGTAGTCCAAGAACAATGTATCCCAATGAAGGCCATTAGGAACAAAAGTAGGAAACCATTATGGTGGAATCAGGAGATAGCTAGAAAAATTTCAGAGAAGAAAAGGGCATATAAAAAATTACAGGTAGAAAATAATATTCAAAATTTAAGTCATTATAGAATGGCTAGGAATGAGTTAAATAAGATTATAAAGAAGAACAAAAGGGTGTCAGAAATTAAATTAGCTCAGGATAGCAACAAAGATCCTAGAAAGTTCTTTAGTTACTATAAAACTAATAACAAGTGTGGCAGAGTTAAAATAGGACCTATCAAATATGAAGGGTTTGTGAGAGAAACTGATGAGGAAATAGTTGAGGTACTAAATGGTCATTTTGCATCAGTATTTACAAAAGAGAAACTAAATAGTCCTATGTATAGTACTCATAGGTCAGGAAAAGAGGTGTTTACTAACATTTGTGTGGATCGGAGGATGATAAAAGGACTAATAGGTGATTTAGATACTACCAAGGCCTCCGGCCCTGATAATATTCATTCTAGGATACTTAAGGAAGGGGTAGAAAGTATCTCAATAGCTCTGGACAAGTTATATACTAGGTCATTGGAATATGGAGAAATACCCGATGATTGGAAGAGAGCGAATGTAGTCCCCATTTTCAAGAAGGGTAGTAAAGAGGATCCAAATAACTTTAGACCGGTTAGCCTAACTCCTGTAGTCTGTAAAATTCTTGAGAAAATAGTTAAAAAAGGGATTTGCCAACATCTAGAGAGGGAGGGGTTAATCAGCGATGCTCAGCATGGGTTTAGATCAGGTAGATCATGTTTGACTAACTTACTAGACTTTCTGGAGTTTGTAACAGATCAAGTAGATAAGGGAGAGAATGTAGATATAATTTACTTAGATTTTAGTAAAGCATTTGATAAGGTACCACACAGGAGACTAGTTCATAAATTAAAAATGATTGGGATATGTGGGGGTGTTTCAAATTGGATAGCTGAGTGGCTGAAAGACAGGAAGCAAAGGGTAGTGCTAAATGGTGTAAAGTCAGAGTGGAGGGATGTTATCAGTGGGGTTCCTCAGGGATCAGTTCTCGGTCCATTATTATTTGTCATCTATATAAACGATCTTGGGGAGGCAGTTAATAATAAAGTGTCAATTTTTGCGGATGATACCAAATTAGCAGCTGTAGTTAAAGATATTGATGATAATTTTAAAGTGCAGGGGGACTTAAATAAATTGTTATCCTGGGCACATAAGTGGCAAATGACTTTCAACCTTGAAAAGTGCAAAGTTATTAACATGGGAAAAGATAATAGAGAATTTAACTATGAAATGGATGGGCATTGGCTGAGCTCAGTAGAGGATGAGAAAGATCTAGGAGTAGTAATAGATAAGTCATTAAGGTTTTCTAAGCAGTGTATTGAAGCAAGAAATAGGGCAAATAGAGTGTTGGGTTTTATTAAGAGAAATGTCAGTTACAAAAGTAAGGAGGTTATTCTTAAACTCTATAACTCTTATGTTAGGCCACATCTAGAGTACTGTATACAGGCATGGTCCCCATATTTTAGACACGATATTAACCTTCTTGAGTCAGTGCAACGGAGGGCAACAAAGATTATTCCTTCCCTGAGGCACCTTGAATATGAAGATAGACTGAGGGTATTAAATATGTTCTCGTTCGAAAGGAGGTGTGTGAGAGGGGATATGATTGAGCTCTTTAAAATTTTTTCCGGGATAGATAAATTGGATGTTAGCAAGTTTTTTGAGTTAGATGATGGAAATCGGACTAGAGGTCACCACTTGAAAATTAAAAAGCAAGGGTGTAGGTTGGATTTAAGAAAGTATTTTTTCACCAATAGAGTGGTAGACTTCTGGAACAAATTGCCGCAGAGGGTAGTAGGTAGTCCAAATCTAAATGTATTTAAGAGTAGGTTGGATGAGTTTATGGGAAGGGAAGGTTGTGATGGTTCCTAAGTTTTGTATATATTAATATTGTTTGTATATATCTATAGCTGCATGATTTAGTTCTTGACAAGCCTTGATTGGTGATACCCTTGTTTCTGGATGCAATCCTCTGGATGTAGTTTTCCTGGGAGTTTGGGTGCCTTGAAAAAGAGGCCGCTTGACTCGGATGACCTATGATGAGCCCTTGTGGCTTTTGTCATCCGTTATATTATATTGTGGGGGACTTTGATTTTGTCTTCCCCTGGTGATGGTGCTTTTTGTGGGTGGGTTTTGACGGAGGCGGATGACCTTTGATAGGCCCTTGTGGCTTTTGTCATCCGTGTAATTATGTTATGTTATGTTATGTTATCTGTCTTGATGATGTCCCGTATGCCATGCTTCAACACAGGTCTGGGTGAGCGAGGCATGGCCTTTGTTAGATTTGTTTAAAGGTATCTAGACAGATGGAATCCTCCTAGACTCCTGGCGAATGGCTGCTCTCCTTGCTTTTAGCAAACTGGGGAGAGATCACTCTAACCCATCAGTTTCCACCCAATCTGTCTTAACTTCCTGCATGTGCAAGTTGATGGAGAAATTGGTAAATGTCATGAGTAAACCTTTTTCCTGGATAGCAGAGGCCACCTGTCTTCTGTAAAGTGAGTCTTTGCAAGTTCCATTTATGTTGGATGCCCTGCTCCAACTGGAAAATGCTATCTCCGAGGCCTTCCATTGTAGACAGCACTATGTCTGTATTATTTTATTTGAACGAGGCCTATGATACAACATGTATCATGCACACCTCCCAATTTTTATATGACTTTTTGCAAGATTGAAGATTCTGCATATAGGTAGGGAAGCCCTCTCTGGCCCAATGGAGCAGAAAGAGGGTGTCTTCATTATCAAACTCTTTGCACGAGCATCAACACTGCTGCTGAAAGATGTTCTTACTACACTCTACATAGATGACCTTTTGATCTCTTTTGGTGGGGCCCAGATGCCAACTCTGGAGGGTGCTCTCCAACTGGCATTGAACTGCATCTCAATATGCCGAAGCGCATAGTTTTCAGTTTTCCTTGACCAAGAATAAAGTATTGTACTTCTGCCACCATCCATGGCTCCACTCCAGCTGCAACTTGTTCCTAAATGTGGTTTGCCAGGAAGTGGTGGATTCGCACTGTTTCCTCTATCTTGATTTTCACTGATGCCTCACCTGGGAGGCTCATGTTCGCAGCCTTAAGGTCTCTTGTACCTGCGCATTGGTCTGTTATGTTTAGCACCTAAGGTGCTGATAGTTGTCAAGGGGATTTTTTTGAGTATTTAAATAATAATTTCATCATAGTTTGGTTATGACTAATGTTTTTTTTATCAAAGTTATTTCTAATAATTCTTTTATAATATCAAAAAACAAAATGGTGAAGTTCAGAAATAAATATAAGTATCAAAATTTTGTGAAATTTTTAAAACCCAAAGAATTACAAATGGTGAAGTTCAGAAAATTTATTTTTATCTTAGTAGTGAAGAACAAGCTCTCCCTATAGGGGGAAGTAGCAAAGCAATTGCCTGGTTATTATTATTATTCAAAGCTCTGAGCGGTAGAAAAGGCCTTGGCAACAAAGGTTAAAAGTCATCTGCCACTTCTGAGTCCAAGCTAATAACTTATTTAAGCCACTCTGCACTTTAAAGCTACCCTCAACTTCTTTGACTACAGCTGCCAATTTAGTGTCATTATTTTTTTTTTTTTTTAAAGGGGCTATTTAAGTCACTGTCCTTTAAAGCTACCCTCAACTTCTTTGACTACAGTTGCCAATTTTGTGTCATCAGCAAAATTGACACTTTGCTATTTACAGCCTCCCAAGATCATTTATATAAACTATGAATAATAAAGGGCCTAGAACTGATCCTTGAGGTACACCACTGATAACATCCCTCCACTGTGACCTCACTCCAATCAGTAAAACTCTGTTTCTTTTCTTTCAGCCATTCAGCTATCCAATTCAAAACTTTCCCACATATCCCATGCATTTTTAATTTGTGAACTATTCTCCTATATGGAACCTTATCAAAGGCTTTACTAAAATCTAAGTAAATTACATCAACATTCTCTCCTTTATCTAATTGTTTAGTTACATAATACATGAAATCCAGTAAATTTGTTAAACATGATCTACCTCTTCTAAACCCATGCTGAGTATCATTTATTAACCTACCATACTCTAGATGGTCAGAAATTCCTTCTTAACTATCTTCTCAAGAATTTTACAAACCATAGAAGTTAAACTTACTGACCTAAAGTTATTTGGGTCCTCTTTACTTCCCTTTTTGAAAATTGGCGCTACATTTGCTAATTTCCAATCATTAGGTATTTCAACAAACTCTAGTGATCTAGTGTATTTACAAAAGAGAAACTAAATAGTCCTATGTATAGTACTCATAGGTCAGGAAAAGAGGTGTTTACTAACATTTGTGTGGATCGGAGGATGATAAAAGGACTAATAGGTGATTTAGATACTACCAAGGCCTCCGGCCCTGATAATATTCATTCTAGGATACTTAAAGAAGGGGTAGAAAGTATCTCAATAGCTCTGGACAAGTTATATACTAGGTCATTGGAATATGGAGAAATACCCGATGATTGGAAGAGAGCGAATGTAGTCCCCATTTTCAAGAAGGGTAGTAAAGAGGATCCAAATAACTTTAGACCGGTTAGCCTAACTCCTGTAGTCTGTAAAATTCTTGAGAAAATAGTTAAAAAAGGGATTTGCCAACATCTAGAGAGGGAGGGGTTGATCAGCGATGCTCAGCATGGGTTTAGATCAGGTAGATCATGTTTGACTAACTTACTAGACTTTCTGGAGTTTGTAACAGATCAAGTAGATAAGGGAGAGAATGTAGATATAATTTACTTAGATTTTAGTAAAGCATTTGATAAGGTACCACACAGGAGACTAGTTCATAAATTAAAAATGATTGGGATATGTGGGGGTGTTTCAAATTGGATAGCTGAGTGGCTGAAAGACAGGAAGCAAAGGGTAGTGCTAAATGGTGTAAAGTCAGAGTGGATGGATGTTATCAGTGGGGTTCCTCAGGGATCAGTTCTCGGTCCATTATTATTTGTCATCTATATAAACGATCTTGGGGAGGCAGTTAATAATAAAGTGTCAATTTTTGCGGATGATACCAAATTAGCAGCTGTAGTTAAAGATATTGATGATAATTTTAAAGTGCAGGGGGACTTAAATAAATTGTTATCCTGGGCACATAAGTGGCAAATGACTTTCAACCTTGATAAGTGCAAAGTTATTAATATGGGAAAAGATAATAGAGAATTTAACTATGAAATGGATGGGCATTGGCTGAGCTCAGTAGAGGATGAGAAAGATCTAGGAGTAGTAATAGATAAGTCATTAAGGTTTTCTAAGCAGTGTATTGAAGCAAGAAATAGGGCAAATAGAGTGCTGGGTTTTATTAAGAGAAATGTCAGTTACAAAAGTAAGGAGGTTATTCTTAAACTCTATAACTCTTATGTTAGGCCACATCTAGAGTACTGTATACAGGCATGGTCCCCACATTTTAGACACGATATTAACCTTCTTGAGTCAGTGCAACGGAGGGCAACAAAGATTATTCCTTCCCTGAGGCACCTTGAATATGAAGATAGACTGAGGGTATTAAATATGTTCTCGTTCGAAAGGAGGTGTGTGAGAGGGGATATGATTGAGCTGTTTAAAATTTTTTCCGGGATAGATAAATTGGATGTTAGCAAGTTTTTTGAGTTAGATGATGGAAATCGGACTAGAGGTCACCACTTGAAAATTAAAAAGCAAGGGTGTAGGTTGGATTTAAGAAAATATTTTTTCACCAATAGAGTGGTAGACTTCTGGAACAAATTGCCGCAGAGGGTAGTAGGTAGTCCAAATCTAAATGTATTTAAGAGTAGGTTGGATGAGTTTATGGGAAGGGAAGGTTGTGATGGTTCCTAAGTTTTGTATATATTAATATTGTTTGTATATATCTATAGCTGCATGATTTAGTTCTTGACAAGCCTTGATTGGTGATACCCTTGTTTCTGGATGCAATCCTCTGGATGTAGTTTTCCTGGGAGTTTGGGTGCCTTGAAAAAGAGGCCGCTTGACTCGGATGACCTATGATGAGCCCTTGTGGCTTTTGTCATCCGTTATATTATATTGTGGGGGACTTTGATTTTGTCTTCCCCTGGTGATGGTGCTTTTTGTGGGTGGGTTTTGACGGAGGCGGATGACCTTTGATAGGCCCTTGTGGCTTTTGTCATCCGTGTAATTATGTTATGTTATGTTATGTTATATCTTCTCAAGAGCTACTGCAATGCTATCTACACCTTCTTTGAGTAACCTGGATTGAATGTTGCCTGTGCCAGACACCTTAGTAGTATTTAAATCCAATATAAGCCCTTTAATTATTTCCCTGTTCACATTAATGGTATTCAACACTACTTCCTTAACCTGGAATTATCATCAATTAATCTATCTGGATTCTCTTCTGTAAATACTGAGGAAAAATGATCATTAAGAACCTCTGCTATTTCATCAGATTCTTTCAAAACGACTTTATATCTAATAGACCCTATTTTATTACTGTTAGATTTGAAATTGATTCTATAATAGCTAAAGAATTTTCTTAGATCTTTATTATTATTATGAGCTAAATTAATTTCTGCCACTTTTATGCTCTTCTAATTAATCTTATTTAGCTCATTTCCGGTGAACCTATATTGATTTAAATTGTCAAAAAGTATTTTCTCTCTGTAATCTCTTATATGCCTTTTTCTTCACTCAGAAATTATCCTAGCTATCTCCAGATTCAAACACAATGACTTCCTACATTTCTTCCCAATAGCCTTCATTGGAATACACTGCTCCTGGACTATGTTTAATATAGTCTTAAAAGTGTCCCACATCTCATAAGTATTATTTCCACTGAATTCTATATCCCACCTAATCTGATTGAGCAAGTTGCATAATTATTGTAATCACCCCTATAAAAATTTAGAGTTTTCTGATGTTCTACCTTTCACTATTTCCAAGTTAACATAACATAACATAACATAATTTAACGGATGACAAAAGCCACAAGGGCCTATCAAAGGTCATCCGTATCCATCAAATCCCACCCATATAATGCATCCATAGGATTTTGTCAGATCATGCAGCTACAATATACAATTTAACAATCCATAGGAATGTCCAACCATGCATCTACAATATATAATTTAAAGCCTCCATAGGAGTCTGTCAAAAACAAAATCAAAATCCCCCAAAATATACAATAAAAAGAAACTGCATCCACAGGAATGAGTCAAGAAACATATCCACATACCAAAAAGTAAGAAATTAACCCTCCATCCCCATATAATCATCCAATCTGCGCTTGAAAACATTCAAGTTTGGGCTGTCTACAGTCTCAGGTGGCAAACTATTCCAATAATCTACCACTCTGTTAGTGAAAAAATATTTTCTAACATCCAGTCTGCACCTCTGTTTTTTAATCTTTAAGTGGTGGCCTCTAGTTCTATTACTACCTTCTAACTCAAATAACTTGCTGAAATCTAATTTATCCATCCCAGAAAAGATTTTAAAAAGCTCAATCATATCTCCCCTCACACACCTTCTTTCAAATGAAAACATATTTAATACCCTCAGTCTATCTTCATATTCAAGGTGCTTCAGGGATGGTATTATTTTTGTTGCCCTCCTTTGTACTGACTCTAATAAGTTTATATCATGTCTAAAATGTGGTGACCATGCCTGTATACAGTACTCTAAATGTGGCCTGACATAAGAGTTGTATAGTTTAAGGATGACCTCCTTACTCTTGTAGCTAACATTTCTTTTAATGTAACCTAGTACCCTATTTGCTCTATTTTTTGCCTCAATACACTGCTTTGAAAATTTCAGTGGCCTATCTACTACCACTCCTAAGTCTTTCTCATCTTCAACTGAATTAAGCCAATATCCATCCATCTCATAGCTAAATTCCCTATTATCTCTCCCCATGTTAATAACTTTGCATTTATTAAGGTTAAAAGTCATCTGCCACTTCTGAGCCCAAGCTAACAGCTTATCTAGGTCACCCTGCACTTTAAAGCTACCCTCAACCTCTTTGACTACAGCTGCCAATTTAGTGTCATCAGCAAAAATTGACACTTTGCTATTTACACCTTGCCCAAGATCATTTACATAGATTATAAATAATAAAGGGCCTAAAACTGATCCCTGAGGTACGCCACTAATAACATTCCTCCACTCTGACCTCACTCCATTCAGTACAACTCTCTGTTTCCTATTTTTCAGCCATTCAGTTATCCAATTTAAAACGTTCCCACATATCCCATGCAGCTTTAATTTATGAACTAGTCTTCTATGTGGAACCTTATCAAAAGCTTTGCTGAAATCTAAGTAGATCACATCAACTTTCTCACCCCTATCTAATTCTTTAGTTACATAATCCATAAAATCCAGTAAATTAGTTAAACACGATCTATCTTTTCTAAAACCATGCTGAGCATCATTAATTAACCTGCTACTCTCTAGATGATCAGAAATTCCCTTTTTAACCATCTTCTCAAGAATTTTACAGACTATAGAAGTTAAGCTTACTGGTCTAAAGTTATTTGGGTCCTCTTTGCTTCCCTTTTTAAAAATTGGCACTACATTTGCCAATTTCCAATCATTTGGTATTTCTCCAGACTCTAGTGATTTAATAAATATCTTCTCGAGAGCTACTGCAATACTTTCTACACCTTCTTTGAGTATCCTAGAATGAATGTTGTCAGGGCCAGATGCCTTACTAGTATTTAACTGAATTATAAGCCCTTTAATTTCTTCTCTGTCTATATTAATAGAATTTATCACTACTTCCCTTGACCTAGAATTATCATCAATTAATCTAACTGGTTTCTCTTCTGTGAATACTGAAGCAAAATGAACATTAAGGACCTCTACTATTTCCTCATCAGATTCTTTCAAAACCCCTTCATATTTAATAGGCCCTATTTTATCACTGTTAGATTGATTATTGATTCTATAATAGCTAAAGAATTTTTTAGGATCTTTATTATTATTTTTAGCTAAATTAATTTCTGCTGTCCTTTTGGTCTTCTTAATAATCTTATTTAGTTCATTTCTGGTTGACCTATAATGGTTTAAATTATCTAAACTACTCTCACTTTGTAATCTCTGGTATGCCCTTTTTTTCTCTGAAACTTTATTAGCTATTTCTTGGTTCCACCATAATGGTTTCCTACATTTCTTCCTAATAGACTTCATCGGAATACACTGTTCCTGAACCATGTTTAATATAGTCTTAAAAATATCCCACATCTCATAAGTATTCTTTCCATGGAATTCTATATCCCACCTAATCTGATTTAGCATGCTGCGTAATTTATCGTAATCTCCCCTATAAAAATTTGGAATTTTCGTGGAGTTTGTCGTTGTTCTACCCTTAACTATTTGCAAATTAAACCGAACCATCTGATGATCACTGTTTCCCAATGATTCCCCTACACTCAATCCTTGAACTAAGTGATCATCATTTGAAAGAATTAGATCTAATATATTGGCACCCCTTGTTGGCTTATTAACAAATTGGATCAAAAAGTTATCCTCAAAACACTCCATAAACTTACAACTTGCTCTATCTCTTCCTATCATATTTTCCCAGTCTACAGAAGTTAAATTAAAGTCACCAAGAATAACTGTATCTTCTTTGCATCCTTTACTTATTTCCCTAATCATTAACTCATCGATACAATCAGTCTGTCCTGGTGGTCTATAAAAAGCTCCCAAGTGTATTTTCCTATTTTTACCAACCTTAATATCTATCCATAATGATTCACCTTCTCCTTGCTTTATAGAGTTATTTAGATTTGAAGAAATGCTATTTCTGATATAAATAATCAACCCACCACCAGTCCTATCTCTCCTTTGACTAATGTACATAGTATAACCCTCTAGTTCAAATTCACTGACATTATCATTAAATATATTTTCATTAACCCATGATTCAACTATACATATTATATCTATATCTTCATGAATGATATAACTAAATAATTCATCCTTCTTATTTCTAAGACTACGAGCATTTGTGTAAAGACAACTCAGCCCACCTATCCCTGAAGCACCTGAGGGCCTATCTCCTCTGCATCTCCTTTCTCTCTTTCCCCGACCCTGTACTCTTGTATTTCCCTGACCACTATCACTACTCAAGTAGTTTAACCCTAAAGCACTTCCATTAGCCTGCCTACCTTCTACAAATCTGTGTTTGCTTCCTTTCTCTGCCTCACTTTGAGCCATTAAATTTCCCTGACCACTATCAAAACCTAGTTTCCCGCCTCTAAAGACCTAATAACACTATCTAATTCCCGCCACAAAACCTCAACCCCATCTCGGCTCAGATGGAGTCCATCCATCGCATACAAACCCTTATTCCCATAAAACCCACTCCAAACATCTACAAATACCAATCCTGACTCCTCGCACAAACCTTTCACATATTCATTCAACCCCATTGCACGAGACAACCATTCCATCCCCACATCCATTCTGGGAAGCACACCTGAAACAACGCCTTTTACTCTACTTTCACACATCCTTTCAATCAGCCTTTTATACCGCTGTCGTAACTCACAAGTACCCACCTTCTTTACATCGTTTACTCCGACATGTGTAATCACAACTGCTTCCCTCTCACACCCAGACACCAACCTATCATACCTCTCACACACATCATTTACACCAGCACCCGGCAGACAAACTCTCACTCCCTTCCATTTACTTTCATTCAACTTCCTATCTAAATACCTAATCTGAGAGTCACCCATCACAATCACCTCAGTCATTCTCCTATTCTCTCTAGGCCTAGTATTACCCTCCCTCCTGCTCTCACTCACTCGACCTCCTATTCTACTTTCAGGCACGGCCACACCAGACAAATCTCTTTCAAATTCTTCCTCTCTCAGGACATCAAATCTGTTAGTTAGCCTAACAGGTTCCATGTCCCTCTCATTCACACACCTAACCTGTCCTAACTTATCTATTCTGTTCACTTTCACCCACCACTCATCATCACTTACTTCACTTACTGCTTTCTCTCCAGTCCCTGTTCTAGGCCTAACTTCCTCCCTCCTGGTCCCAATCTGACTCTTCAAACGTACACTTGCATCTCTTCTCACTTCAGACACTAAATCGTTCAGTCTCAAGCATTCCGCACGTAATCGACTCACCTCCTCAGTCAAAGCACATACATGGCACTCAGACACATTCACTCTCCTCTCTACACCACAGACATCGCACACTACATACACACTACTTTCAAAAGGCATACTCTCTACATCCAAACAGTCAGCCATACTTAAACAAGAACAATAATAGAAACAAAAACTTACAAACAACAAGAATTTGACCCAAATTTGTGCGCGCAAGTTTAAAACCTGCTAATCAAGATGGCCCCGAAGTAAACAAAAGTCACTTTCTCACCAAAACAAAATAACCACAATTTAACTTTGTTATATTAACCAAATATATGATCTTATAACTATAACTTAATATTTATGTTTATGTCACACACCAAAATATATCAAATAATCAAAATATTCTGAGAGCTCTACGAAACATGTGCTACCTACAAGTCAATTCCTGAACCAGGTGATCATCATTTGAAAGAACCAGATCTAAGATATTGGTACCCCCTGTTGGCTTATTAACAAATTGAGTCAAAAAATTATCCTCAAAGTATTCTATAAACTTACACCTTGCTCTATCCCTTCCTATCATATTTTCCCAGTCCACAGAATTTAAATTAAAGTCACCAAGAATAACTGTATCTACTTCACATCCTTTACTTATTTCCCTGATCATTAACTCATCAATACAATCAGGCTGTCCGGGTGGTCTGTAAAAGGCTCCCAAGTGTATTATCCTATTTTTACTGACCCTAATATCTATCCACAGTGACTCAACTTCTTCTTGCTCTATAGAATTATTTAGATTTGAAGAAATCCAATTTATGATATAAATAATCAATAATATAACTAAATAACTCATCCTTCTTATTTCTAAGACTACGAGCATCGTTACAAAGACAACTAGCCTTCCTATCCCTCAAGCACCTCTTTTAGCCTATATATCTTCCGCTTTATCTCATCTGCATCTCTTTTCTTTCACTGCACCTCCCTGTGCTGTTGTATTTCCCTTGAATTACTAATAACTGATTAAAAATAGCTGGGGATATAGGAGCTAAGCCCCCATTTCAAAGTAATTATCTTAGGGTTTATAAACAATTTGAAAGTTTAGCATTAGGTTGAAATTAGAGTTCCCAATATTTGAAATCAGGAATTTCTTAGGCAACTGTTACGATTAGTGGCCCCCCCCCTTGATTTTGGTGCGATTTTTTGACTATTTTGCTATATGTTTAGTTTTTTCAGCTATCCCCCTGGCCAATCAGTGAACTTTATTATACACCATCATTGAGCAATCATAAATATTTATTTTTCCCAGCTTTCCTTCATATTTACAAAGACAGTTAAAAAGTAGAGGGGGGATTTTCTATGTTTTTTCCGTAAGTTTATTATCAATCTTGCCTAAATAATATATGCCTGCCACTATTTTGTCTTTTGACATAGTTTTCTTTGGGTTTTTTTATTAAAATCACTTTTTCCTCTTGCCAAGAAATTGTGTTCAGTGAATTGAAGTATAAAAAGCCTCTTTTTCAGTTTATTTATTATTACTTTTTACTTTTTTACAAACTATTTTTGCGCCACAATTTCAAGTTTTATTGCAAAACAATCCATTCATTCTGTATATTCTTATATGGTAAGGCCCACCAACCATAGTGTGGAAAATTTTGAATGGCCACTGCCCCCATCTTGAACACTTATTTGCATATGCTGACAGTGTTCGCACTAGAGGTCATACTAAGAAGATTTTTGTACCAAGGTATTTCACAGACATTAGAGCTCATTTCTTTTCTATTATTTTTAATGAAGAGCCGCTTCAACACGTAAGGATATAAAGAAACGCACAGGAATTATCCCAAAATAAACATATATTTTAAATTTAACAATTGACTATGACCAAAAAACAGTACACACTTTTATATCCTCTTCCTACGCTAACCGAGACTAACCTGGTGGGTAACTGAGCCTATTACAATATCTTCAATGACAAAAATAAACAAATAGGCTACACATAAACATACCAATTACCGATTAGTAGTTTTATCGCGACCCTTTTTGATTAGCATTAAACATTAAATTAAAGCACTGTCTTCTACTAGCAAGTATGACAAGGGTTCCTGGACAATTGTTTCTACTTCCATTAAATCATGAAACGTCCTAAACTCATACTATCACAATATGAATATAAATGTTCTTTCTAACTTACATGACAGGAGGGATCAGGGATCGCCGGGTGTCGTTGGAGGGCTTATCTGCGCTTCGGAGATTTGGAGTGGCCGATGTTAGAATGGTAATTCTGGAGATCCATACCCTGTGGGCTTTCCCGCTCGCATTCCCATAATATTTATTCTACCTCCCAACATGTTTTCACCCAAATGTGACTAACTTGTTTTATTACTTGTTCCTGAGGGCCAGCATAGCGAGCAGGGGGGTATGACTAACTTACTAGACTTTCTGGAGTTTGTAACAGATCAAGTAGATAAGGGAGAGAATGTAGATATAATTTACTTAGATTTTAGTAAAGCATTTGATAAGGTACCACACAGGAGACTAGTTCATAAATTAAAAATGATTGGGATATGTGGGGGGGTTTCAAATTGGATAGCTGAGTGGCTAAAAGACAGGAAGCAAAGGGTAGTGCTAAATGGTGTAAAGTCAGAGTGGAGGGATGTTATCAGTGGGGTTCCTCAGGGATCAGTTCTCGGTCCATTATTATTTGTCATCTATATAAACGATCTTGGGGAGGCAGTTAATAATAAAGTGTCAATTTTTGCGGATGATACCAAATTAGCAGCTGTAGTTAAAGATATTGATGATAATTTTAAAGTGCAGGGGGACTTAAATAAATTGTTATCCTGGGCACATAAGTGGCAAATGACTTTCAACCTTGATAAGTGCAAAGTTATTAACATGGGAAAAGATAATAGAGAATTTAACTATGAAATGGATGGGCATTGGCTGAGCTCAGTAGAGGATGAGAAAGATCTAGGAGTAGTAATAGATAAGTCATTAAGGTTTTCTAAGCAGTGTATTGAAGCAAGAAATAGGGCAAATAGAGTGCTGGGTTTTATTAAGAGAAATGTCAGTTACAAAAGTAAGGAGGTTATTCTTAAACTCTATAACTCTTATGTTAGGCCACATCTAGAGTACTGTATACAGGCATGGTCCCCACATTTTAGACACGATATTAAGCTTCTTGAGTCAGTGCAACGGAGGGCAACAAAGATTATTCCTTCCCTGAGGCACCTTGAATATGAAGATAGACTGAGGGTATTAAATATGTTCTCGTTCGAAAGGAGGTGTGTGAGAGGGGATATGATTGAGCTCTTTAAAATTTTTTCCGGGATAGATAAATTGGATGTTAGCAAGTTTTTTGAGTTAGACGATGGAAATCGGACTAGAGGTCACCACTTGAAAATTAAAAAGCAAGGGTGTAGGTTGGATTTAAGAAAATATTTTTTCACCAATAGAGTGGTAGACTTCTGGAACAAATTGCCGCAGAGGGTAGTAGGTAGTCCAAATCTAAATGTATTTCCCCTGCCCATGGATGTCACCAGGGATTACAACCTTTTGAAGAGAGCCTTTCTTACCGGCTTCAATAAAATTCCGGATGGCTACCGTACCGAGTTTCGTAGCGCTAAGGTTTCTACCTTCTCCGGGAGAAACCTTTTAGCAATTTTCATTTCACCTAGCCCGATTATTTCAGGCATGGCTCGAAGCCTCCGGCGTCGGTAACACTTTTTGATGCGCTCAAGGAATTTATGATCTTGGACCAATTTCTTTCTTCCCTTCATTCTGAACTGCGCGCCTTCATCAATGAGCGACGACCCGCTACTCTATCGGAAGCAATCCAGCTGGCGTATAATTGGACTTCTGCTCACCCCAGTCTTTCTAGAACTTGTAGCTCTCATCCCAAGAAGTTCGTGCGTCCGTCCAACCCGTCTTCGAAGGGAAAGACGACTTTGTCCACCGCTAAGAGCACCTCACAGAATTCATCCTCCACCCTGACGTGCCATGGCTGCGGTGAAGTTGGCCACATTCGTCCGCAGTGCCCAAGGAACCCCCGTGCCTTCAAGGATGGCTCGTCTTCGCCGAGACTATTTAAAGTAGGATTCTGTCTTTCCGACCGAAGTGTCCCTCATTTCCAGGCTTCTGGTGCTATTAGCGGGGCCTGGGTTTCGACCATTATCAGGGACACTAGTTGCTCTTGTGTAGTCGTCTCTGAGGAGGTCTTGCCAGACACCGACGTCACCGCCTGCAAGAAAGTCTTCGTGGCCGACTACTTGCGACGAGTTGACTCAATCATCCTCGTCTCCTGCTAGCTTCGTGCCCTTACTTCGAAGGATGGACGGACGCTATTAGAGCACCAATTAAATTCCCTAGTGTGCTGGTTGGAAACATTCCGGGAGTTAGGAACCTTGATGGTTCTAAATTTTTACCTTCCGCAGCTCCCTCTCCGTCATCTTCAACCCTTACTCAACCAAGAAGTTGTCTCATTATCACTGGAACTCTCCCAGCACCTAAACTCAACTATGTTCGTGCTGTCCAGACTATGACAGGGAAAATGAAACGAATTCACCCCTTAGCTATGCCTGCTCCCCATCCCCTTTCTGTGACTTCTGACGACTTCTGTCGCCTGCAAACTTCCTATGGAACCATCTCTGATGTTCGTGCAAAAGCCACCTCAGGGAAGATCGAGCGAGTTAGAAACGGGGCTAGTTACCAGTTCCTCAAGGTTGGCGGCCTACTTTATCGGAAATGCTTAATGTCTGACCATCCCCATAAGGTAGGCAAGTTGACCTTGGTTGCTCCCCGTGAGTGTCGCTCGGTCGTCCTTTCAGTTGCTCATGAGAGCCCGTTGGCTGGCCATTTTTCCCACAGAAAGACCGAATTGAAGGTCACAGATCAATTCTATTGGCCTGGAATGGGGTATGACATTCGTGCTTTCTGCCGTTCATGTGATAAGTGCCAACGGTCCTCGACCAAAGGACGTGAGCGACCGGTGCCTCTTCTGTTAATGCCCATCGTGACTGAGCCTTACTCCCAAATCGCCATTGATTTGGTGGGACCTCTTTCTCCCCCATCTTATGATGATCACAGGTTCATCCTTACCATAATTGATTTTGCCACAGGTTTT
This sequence comes from Ceratothoa steindachneri, assembly GCA_963969495.1. Classification (NCBI taxonomy): domain Eukaryota; kingdom Metazoa; phylum Arthropoda; class Malacostraca; order Isopoda; family Cymothoidae; genus Ceratothoa; species Ceratothoa steindachneri. The sequence continues at coordinate 49,654,335 of OZ018333.1, read as the reverse complement.
CCAGAGGCAGTGCCCTTGAAGGATATTAATTGTGTGTCCGTCACCGAAGCCTTACTTACCATCTTTTCTCGAATGAGAATCCCTCGGGAAATCCTATCTGACCGTGGGACTCAATTCACATCCAACCCTATGAAGGAACTTCACAAGCTGCTGGTTGTCAAACCTATCTTCACTACACCTTTCCAACCCAGTGGAAGTGGGAGGATCGAGAGACTCCATGCCCATCTGAAGGCTATTCTCCGTAAGTTGTGTTCGGACAAGCTCGAGAATGAGACAGGTACCTCATTCCAACACTATTTGCCCTCAGGAAACTTCCGAGTGGCCGAACTGAGTTTTCGGCCTCTGAGTTGTTTTATTGCCGCTCAGTCCGTGGCCCACTATCCGTTCTCCGAGATCTGTGAGAAGATCGAACCCTCCAGGACGATGACTAGACCAGCTTTCAGTATTTCATCGAGCTGCAGGAAAAGTTTGCGAATGTTCTAAAATTGCTGCCCAACATGCCAAAGTCAGCAGCTCCCGGTACAAGACTTATTTCGACCTTAAGTCACAGGACCGGCAATTCAAACTGGGCGATGAAGTTCTGGTGCTCATGCCCAGTCACACCAGTAAACTTCCCGTAGCCTGGAATGGCCCTTAAAAGGTAATTGAGAGGCGGGGTAAGGTAGATATCTCATCAGGTTGCTCGTGGACCTCGCCTCTATAATGCTAACCTTTTGAAAAAGTATCATGATCGCAGGGCCCAGGTGCAGCGAGTGGAAGTTCTAGACGAAACTTCCACCCTGGACGAACTTATGGCTCCTGGGAGGGAAGATCTAAGCATCGTCGATGAAGGAGACTCGGACAAATTCCTTCTACCCCTGACACCCGATGGTAGTATCGATTCTATTTCGTCTGAACACCCTGAATTTGTTACACTGCAACAGGATCAGCTATCCCAACTTCAGGAACTCATGGGTGGGTACCGGGTTGTTCTCTTAATGAACCCGATTGTACCTCCACCCTCTCCCATGACATTAATTTGACGACCACCAATCGTATACAGGCAAAAAGGTATCCAGTACCCATTCACCTTAGGCCTGCCTTTGAGAAGGAGGTAGAGACCATCTTCCAGCAAGGGATCATCCAGCGCTCCTCCTCCTCTCATTGTTTTCCTGTTGTCATGGTGAGAAAATCCGATGGTTCATTTAGGATAGCCATCGACTTTCGTAAGCTTAATTCAGTTATAGTGTTCCACGCCGAACCTACCTGCAGCATGGAAGATCTCCATAAGTTTTCTGGTGCGAAATACTTCAGCGAACTTGATCTGTGTGAGGCTTACTATCAAGTTCCTCTGTCTGAAAACGCCCGACCTTTACCCGCTTTTTCCAACCATCTAGGCCCCATGGAGTTCTGTCGAATACCCTTCGGCATTCGACCATCAAGAGAGAGTGTCTGGCCAGAGTATTTGCCATTGCCAGGTTTGACTCCAATTTTCGGTGTAAGTAGTTTGTTTTGGAGGTCGATCACAAGCCTCTCCTCTATATGTTAACATTCAAGGGCATGAACGACAGACTACTTCGGTGGGCTCTAGCCGTACAGATCTGTAAGTTTAGAGTGTTCACATCGCTGGAAAGGACAACCTAGGGGCTGACCTTTTAACTAGGACCCCTATGTAATTTGTGTATGTATTTTCCCTTGTATATACTTTACCCTCCATTTTTTTATCTACTTCCGGTTCACACGCCCCAAATAAAACACAAACAAGAAATTTATAGAAGACCAGGGATCTAAAGGTCTACTAGAAATTCACCAGGATTTATCAGGACGGTGCTAAATTACGAGGTATCCGCAAGGGGTTAAATGAATACACACATAAAAGTATTAACAGTATTATTTACATCAAAATCAATAGGAAATAAATTGACTACTAACAAATTATACAGGGGTACATCAAATAATGAGTAGAGTCACAGATTCTTACCACGATCTAACAACCACAAGTCGTTCTAACCAAAATAGATATTCGCGCATACAAAATTGGGTTCTATGAATAATTTGCCTAAAGCCAAAACGACTCGCGCCGTGAAAGATGAAATAAGCTACGCTACTCTAGTGACAGGCGTTCCCGGAATAACCTCCCTGTCTTACGTCCCTTACCCGAAGGCCCAAAGTTACATGAATAAAACTTCATTAATTTAAAAGGGACGTAAGAAGAAAGAAATACTCCAAAATACCTGACACCAGAGCAGTGAAGCAATAACCCACGTCTGAAACCCAGGCGAAAGAGGCTCGGCGACAATGAGTGAATTCGACCCAAGTCCACAGGAGTAAATGCGATGACGGTCTTTGGCCAGGAGAAACCCACAGGTGACGATATCGGGGTGAAAGGCGTCGAGACCACGGGAAACGATGACTCGAAGGCCCAACGATCCGAGAGAAGGAATTCGAGATGAGATGAAAGAATTCCCCAAAGAGGAGATGGCGAGGTGACTAGTGGAGAGCTTTCACGTGCCCAGTGTGAACGGCTTCCCAAAGGAGAACACAGGCAAACGTAACTGGAAGAGCACAATTCGATGCAGCCGATAGAGGGGCAGAGACAACGCTGGCAGGAATCAATGGCAAAAAATCCTCGCTGCACAAAGGAATCCAGTACGGGTCTCCAAAAATGAACAACATCAAAGGTAAGTGACGGAAAACGATTCAGCGGAGCAATCAAAGCAGAATCCTCGCAACAGAATATATTAAAAGGCCTCACGGCCCCATTTATATCTTTCAGAGCGAAGAGGGAAAAGGGAAGTGGGGCACAAGGTAGGGGGGGGGGGTGGATGAGTAGCTTCCCCTACGCAAATTAGGCTGATAAGTTACAGAAGTTTAGGCCAAAAATGGTAGTCTCGAAGCGGGTCGACCTGCGATAAACACTGTAAACTATGATGAAAAAGGGAAGGCATGGGAATACGAGGGCCTACCATTTACAGCAGGATTGGAATAACGATTACCACCGGCAATGGTAACAAGTTATTTGAATGCGCAAAGGAAATATCCCTCTAGTTAGTCTTTTACTTGATCCGAGAAGATTGTATCAGTTTGGATGAATAAAAGAAACGGTTTATAGATGTAAACGAGTCTCTGTCTATTTATTTTGCTTTGAACCAATATGCGAAGTACCCCGAGTATAATTTCACAATTCGATTTTACAATAAAGTAATGCGGGAATATGGTAGAGCGACGAGGTGATTTTAATGATCGACTTATTGAATAAAATGACCGCGTAACAATTAAGATAGAAATAATGAAAGACTCTCACTTTTAACCTCGTTACACCCGTTTGTAAATGGGAAGAAACTTTTATCAAGTCAGCCTCACCCCTCGCCTACAAATGATGTTGGCGCGCGTGATTGGCTGCTCATTCCTTTATCTCGCCTCCTGATTGGCTTTAATTAATTCTTTATTAAATTCTGATTGGATGACGTCTACACTGACGTGCCTCAATATTAGCCAATATTTCTAGAAGGCAGATCTTTATTATTAGGCTTATATTTGTTTAAATTCTGGCTATTTTGGTTACAGAATGGTGAATGGCTTTTATTACACGCCCTTTTATTTCCTTCAGACATTCTCAGTTTCCTAATATTTACTTATCTGGCACCTGTCTGACTTAAGCCCAGATATAGAGACTACCACTTTATTACAGTGAGAAAATCGAGCCTTTCTCTTGACCTTCTAAACTCGCTCTCCGTTCCTTACCCCGGGTTTCGTTGTGTTGGGTATCTACATGTACACCCTTCAGGTGAATACATGCGTGCCCTACAGTCTCCCCAGAGGGGGTGTCTACCGTTTAGATCGACGAGCAAGAGAAAGGGCCTTCGCAATCGTGCCACGACGCGGCGGAAATCACCCGCGTCGAAGTCAGCTGACGGTGGAATGTACACGGAAATAACAGTATACCTCCTATCAAGGTGCTGCTACACTACTACTGCCTGAAAGGAGGTATCTAAAGAGAAAGGAAGATCGGAGACATCATATATATATATATATATATATATATATATATATATATATATATATATATATATATATATGCAAGAAAACCACTATTATTAGAACATATACTTTATTATTATTAAAACGGGACCAGTTTCGATATGTAGTTTACCATATCATCTTCAGCCGAGTCTGAGTCTGTTGATATGGTAAACTACATATGGAAACTGGTCCCGTTTTAATAACCGTTTTAATAATAATAATAAACTTCATGTTCCAATAATAGTGGTTTTCTTGCATATTTATTTACTCGTTATTGAGTTAAACAGTGTTTTCATATATATATATATATATATATATATATATATATATATATATATATATATATATATATATATATATATATATATATATATATATATATATATATATATATATATATATATATATATATATATATATATATATATATATATATATATATATATATATATATATATATATATATATATATATATATATATATATATATATATATATATATATATATATATATATATATATATATGGAAATTTCACGAAAGTTAGCGCCTGATAACTATAAATATGAATATGTACCACGGAAGGAAACTGAATAAAAGGCGGATGGAGTTAGTACTTTCGTCTATTCGACAATTTCAAACTCACAATGGTAAGAAAAAAATAAGACACAGTATTTATACTAAGCGCGTTTACCTATGAGGTCAACATTTTAATGCTATCAGATAAGTACGATTTTAGAAAAAGTGATAAAATTGGATTTATCGAAAACAGCCCTAGGCTAATGTTGAGATTACTCTCCTTTGTGTGGGAGATTAAAAATGATTCCAGGATATTTATCTTTATAAAATCATTACTATGGATTATTGTATCAGTTTTTGACCAGTTAATTCCATGTCCCATCTTGGAATTGTGGACAGCTAAGGCATTATTCAGATATCCCTTAATTACTGCATTTTTGTGTTGTTGGGTCCTTATGGAAACATTTTTGGAAGTTTGGCCTACATATAATAAATTACAATCTAAACATGGAATTCGGTAAATTACATTATCATTATTGGGGCTATGCTTTATTAAGAGATTTTTTAATGTATGATTGTATTTAAAGGCTACCTTAATATTAAGTTGTTTTAGAATAGGCACTACAGACATAAAATTATCATGATAGTGTAAAATTAATAGGTTTCTATGAGGTTCTATTGTCTCTAATTTACAATTATAAAATGTTTTTTTGGCTGTATTCATACATTTTTCTAGAAAGTACTTTGGGTAGCATAAATTGGTAGCAATATCGTCAATTTTTGTGTATTCTTTATCTATATAGTCGGGACTATATATTCGAAGAGCCCTAAGATACATGGAGGAAAAAACAGCAGATTTTATATTTTTGGTATGACTTGAATAAAAATGGACATAAGATAAATTATTTGTCGGTTTCCTATAAACATAAATTTAAATCTATGTGGTTCTCTAATTATTAAGGCATCCAAAAATGGAAGGCTCTTATTTACTTTCTTTTGAACGGTGAATTTAAATGATGGAACCAATGAGTTCTTTTGTAAAAGAAAACTATCGATGTCAAAACTGTTGTTTAAAATTACCAGGATGTCGTCAACATACCTGAACCAAAGAGTGGGAGTATATCAAACTAGTTTCGAAAAATTCCATATATAAATTTGACAATATGGGAGATAAGGGATTACCCATAGCCATACCAAACACTTGTTCATAGAATTTGCCGTTGAAACTAAATTTACATTTTTTTTATACATAAACAAATAAGCTCAATGATCGTATTAGTTGGTAAAGGGAGGTCATAAGCATTTAGAATAGAGGCTAGGAAGTCTAATAAGTCATCAATGGGCACTTTGGTGAATAATGAGGTGACATCAAAACTGACTAGTCTCAGATCTGATGTTACCCTCATAGTGTTTAATTTATTGCAAAGGTCAAGGGAATTTTTTATATGCGAGAGGGATATAGTTCCTAGATAGGAGAAAGTAAATTTACTAAGTATTTTGAAAGTTTATATTAAATTGAACGAGTGGCACTTATGATTGGTCTTATTGGGTTTCCTGGCTTATCGGTTTTTATTAGGCCATACAAATAGGGTAAAGAAGAGTCACTAGAAGAGACAGAGTCTATAATTGATTTGTGTTTTTTAGAGTGGTTTTTACGTCTCTATTAAAACATTTAATTACGTCATCTAAGGCAATGGTTCCAACCGATTTTGGCTTATGGTCCCCTTAGGAACCATATTTTTTCCTGTGGCCCATAATCATATTTTTAGTAGGTAATATGCAGTTTAACTCTACTTTGAAGGATAAAAGATTTTAAAACAGCTATTTGTATTCAGGTACAATTATACGAGTATTTGTCACATATATAGGACTATAAACATGTCAAAAATTAAACAGTAGTTAACAAAAATGTAATACTCGTTTAAAATAAATAATTAGTCTTACAAAAAATAAAATCCTTTAGTAAAATGAAATAAATATATCATCAACTCTTTATTCATTCAATGCGATCCTTGTGCTTCATGCAGTTTCACAAGTTTTTCAATATCAGGGTCTATAGTTGTTAGAGACAGAAGAAGATTACCTCTTCTTGCTATTTCTAAGCGGCTGCGGGCTTTTGATAGGAGGTGTGACACTTTACTAAAACCCGACTAAACCAGATAAGAAGTAGGAAAAGCAATAAAATATAATTTTACTTCGTCCCAAAGCAAAAGGTATTTCATAGCAATTTCATGACTTGTCCATAAGTTCCTGACACCATGCTTAAATCTAGCCAGAGAAGTTTGATCACTCTGTAACTCAATGAGGCTTTCTTGTAATCTGATATCAACATCAGCTGCATTAATTCCAAATGGGTCTACCACCTATCCTAGAATGTCCAGTTGTAGAAGATCTCTGAACCTAACTTCCATATCACTATGCAATTTCTCCAAATGATCAATGTATACTAAAATATCATCTTCTTTCAGCTCACTCTCAATAGTGCGGAGGGTTGGAAACTGTATCAACTCTTTTCGACCCATATTTGTCTTGAACAGCTTAATTTTCCCCATAACTGCACAAATAGACTCTTTGCAAGTAAAAATATTTGCATTTTTACCTTGTAGCTGTCTGTTCAAGATATTTAGCTTTTCAAATATATATGTACGGTAGAATATGTCACATTTGGCAGCAATGATTTTTACTCCGATCTGCTTACCATCCAGAAATAACACAACACTATCCCAAATGCAATGAAGCGATTCAAACAATTGCCCTTAGAAAGCCATCGCACCTCTGTATGCAAAATTAGGCGCTCAAACCCTTCTTCATTGGTAGCACAGAGTTGTCGGAAGAGACGCTCTTGAAGTGGATTTGACTTGATAAGGTTGACTGTCTTGATTACACTATCAAGTAAATCTTTCAGACGTCCTCCTAGGTTTTTTGCAATCAGATGTTGACGGTGGACAACACAATGTATGTAAAAAAACTTTAGGTACAGACTCTTTTAAATCTGCAATAAATCCCCTATATCTGCCTACCATAGCAGCGGCGCCATCAGTTGCACAAGCCATAAAATTCCCAAGTGGAATACATTTTTTTTAAATAGGCGACTATTTCTTTGAAAATTGTTTCACCTTTAGTATCTGTCACAAGGCTGCAGGAAAAAAAGACATTTCTTCTCTTAGTTGATCTTTATCCAAAAATCTAACATACGCCATGAGAAGGGCTTCGTTATCACGTAATAACGTTTCATCAATTTGTAATGCAAAGGTCTTTACTTGTAAATGTATAACGAGTTTTTCCTCTACATCCTTTGCCATTTCGTCAATATGTCTTGATACTGAATTGTTGCTCAGTGGAATGACTTCAGTGATTTGAGGGGGATTTTGTTGCATAACAGTTGAAAAAACTACAGATACTGAAGGCAAAATCAATTCTTCGCCAATAGTATGAGGTTTTCCCGATTTCGCTATTAGCTTGGAAATCTCATAAGATGCAATTAAACCTTTGTCTAGATTTGCCGCTGTTTTACTAAATATATCTTTAATAGTGCTCCTTGCTTGGAAATCATCCCGCAGCTTTTTAAAGTAATCTAATGTTTTGTCTTTTTTGTCCTTGTGCTTATTCTCCAAATATATTTTAAGCTTACTTGGTCGCATACTATCATTAGAAAGTGTAGCCATACATAAAAGACAATGGCTGTGTTATATTGCCTGGTGAATGTATAAAACCATAAGCTAAATACTCATTGGAGTATTAATGATATATATATATATATATATATATATATATATATATATATATATATATATATATATATATATATATATATATATATATATATATATATATATATATATATATATATATGTTCAGCTTAAATTCCATCCAATCCACAACTTTTATTTACATCAAGTTTTATTATCATGATACTAAAAGTTTCTTATAGTTATCAAAGACTGCATAATTGTTTTCTAAGAATAATGAACTATCGTGCAAACAATTTAATAGTTCCCGATAGTGTGTTTTCCACATGTTACAAATATTTTCAGCTCCTTAATTACATTCAATTTCATCAGGTGGACTTAATTTTTTGTTGTTATGCACTTTAATTTCTTTCCAAAATTCTCTTTTATCTACTTTCATATTAAAGAGCTTGCGAGCTAAGGATTCCTTTTTTAGATTTTCGTTATTTAATTTAATAAATTTAAGTGCCCCTTGGAATCTTGCTTTTGTGGAATTTTTTAGATGGAAAATAGGACCCCTCCTAGGATTGTTTACTTCTAACCACAGAGTATAAGCCTCTCTGGATCTCTCAAACAATTCCTGACAGTGGTCACTTCAAACCAGGCCGATTGTACTTCTTATTTTTATCTGATGCACTCTCAAATAAAATTTTTGATGTCTCAGAGAGTGCAAAAATTATGTTATTATAGAAAGAAGTGACCTTTTCCATATGTTCTTTATTTCTACAGTTCAAATTTTTACAACTAAAGACCTCGCTTGGAATTTCCACATTCTCGAGGAACACCCCACTCATGTCAGTGTATTCATCTTTTTTATTTTGTGGTACATCTCATCCCAAAATATCCTATTATAGTTAGCTAAGTTCTCAAAAGTATTTTTTGTTGAGACTTTAGGTATTAATTTAACAGTTAATTTTGACACAAATGGAAGATGATCAGACTCAAAAGAATCATATAATACATACATATCTGAAATTAATTTATGACCACCTTCAGATGAAATGCGGTGGTCCAACCAAGATTTTGAACCCCATGCGTCACTGACAAACATGAGAGTGTCTCTCAGCAGGCTTAGTCTGCTTGACCATTTAAGCTTATAGGCTTCACAAAATATTTTTAAATGTTTAGAAAACTCTGAGTCATTACCTAATATGTTACTATTGAAATCGCCATATACACAATAACATGTACTATCTAACTCTTCTAACAAAGTACCTAACTTATATAGTCTATCTATATATAATTCCTCATTTTCTACTGACTCACATGGTAGGTATACATTAAAAATATACATTACTTGACAGTTAAACACTATTTTTATACCAACGACCCAATCATAATCAAAAGTTAATCCACTTATACAAGGTGTCCCAGAAAAAAGTTACCCGTATTTTGAATTATTATAACTCAAAACCTATTAGAGATTTTTGAGTTCTGCAAAACAAATCAAATTTAACAACTATTTATCTGTCGATTTTGGAAATTTCATTAAATTCACTTTTACGATATTGATACACTAATGGGTTTAGTGGAGGCTATCAAAATTATGTTTGCGCAGGGAAGTAAAATAATGAAACTTAGAACTTTAAAATCAACAAATATATTTAAATCCATTTTTAACAAACACACCTCTTCATATGGGTAATAAAATTCATTTTTTAATTTTCTAAGCACCCTTTGCTTCCAAATGTCCTCCATTTCTTCAACAAGCACAGTTGCGCCCTTGATCGCATTTATTGAACAAGCTTTTTGATTTACTTGTGATTTTCCTTAAGCCTATTGACTTCACGTGTGATACTATCTCTCAACTGGTTGATGCTTTGTGGTGGAGTAGAAAACAGTTAATTCTTTAGATATCCCCATAAGAAATAATCGCACGGTTTAAGTCAGGGGATCTTCGGGGCCATTCAATTGCATGTGGTTGTCAAACGTTTCTCTTAGTTTTGTTCTTATAGCAAGCTATATATTATTATTATTATTATTAAAGTTCCAAGCCACAACCCCAACTGGAAGAGCAAATAGCTATAAGCCCAAGGGCCCCAGCGGGGAAAGAAACCTGGTATGGAAAAAACGAAACAAAGATTAAGAAAAACATAATAAATAAATAGAAAATCAAAAAAAAAAAAAAAAAAAAAAAAAATTAAATGCTATAATGTTAAAAATATTATAATATTATATATGTGTGGATAATGAATAAAATATTAAAGTTATAAGTTTCTGTTAATTAAAAATGTATTAGCACCCACTTTAAATTTCTGAAGTTCCAAGGACTCAACAACAACACAAGGAAGTTCATTCCACAGTTTAGTTGTGTTAGGAATGAAACTTCTTGAAAACTGTGTTGTGTTGAATCTCATAGGCGTAAAGGCCCTACTATTGGCATTTAGTACACCTCTGGTAACTCGTTGAGGGGCATATAAATTGGGCAGATCGTGATGCAGTGGATGATCTGCATTGTTAAAAATTTTATATAAGATGCATAAGGAGCTTATTGCTCGCCTGTGCCACAGATCAACTTTGAGGTCAGGAATTAAAAATTTTATTGCTCTCAAATTTTTATCTAATAAATTAAGATAAGAGTTGGCTGCCGAACTCCAAACAGGGGCGCAATATTCAAAACACGGAAGAATAAAAGCATTAAAACAATTTTTAAGAACAGTCTGCTCTCCAAATACTTTGTAAGATTTCCTCAAAATGCCAATTTTTTGAGCAATAGAGGAGGAAATAGATCGAATGTGATTCTCAAAAGTAAACCTAGAGTCAAGCATAACTCCAAGCAACTTAAAAGAATCACATATGGAGATGGGAATGTTATTTATTAAAAGATCTGGATGGGGAGGATCTAGTGTTCTGGATCTGCTAACAATCATACTCTGGGTTTTCTTTGCATTTAACTTCATGCCCCATGAAGTGCACCAAACATTTATCTTAGCCAGATCTCTATTTAAAGACTCTGCAACCGATGCTCTCAACTCAGGAGATGGGACTGGGGCTATTAGAGTAGCATCATCAGCATAGGCTATAAGTCTATTTTCCAGTCCAAACCACATATCATGGGTATATAATATAAACAGTAGAGGACCAAGAACACTGCCTTGTGGTACACCAGATAGCACCTCTCTCTCATCACTAAAATTATTGTCAACATAAACCTTTTGATGTCGATTTGTTAAAAATTGTTCAATAATATTTAAAAATACACCACCTACTCCCAACTGCTTCAACTTAAATATCAGGGCCTTATGATTGACACGGTCAAATGCGGCACTGAAATCCAGGCCAACTAAGCGAACTTCTTGACCAGAGTCTAATGATTTTTGGACAATGGTAGAGATTGTGAGAAGTGCATCACAAGTGCTCAGACCCTTACGAAATCCAAACTGTAAAAAGGGAAACAGACGATTAAGCTCGGCAAATGTACTTAAACGTTTAGCTAGTAAACGTTCAAAAATCTTAGATAGAACAGGAGTTATAGAAATGGGCCTATATTCAGTAGGGTTAAAACTACCACTTGCACTTTTACATAGTGGAGTGATGTTACCAATTCTCCAACATTCGCAAAAACTACCACTCCTCGCCAGCTTCCGAAGAATAACGGAAAGCTTGGGAGCCAAATACTCTGCAGTTTTCTTAAAGAATAAAGGGAATATACCATTTGGGTCAGTACCACCATAAGCATCCAGATCAAGAAGTAACTGTTTTACTTCACTTGAACGGAAAGCAATCTTGTTTAACCTTGGTTCAGGGAAACAAGTGTCAGGTAGAGTTAGATTCTCATTACTTTGTTTATTATCAAAAACATCAGCCAACAGTGTTGCCTTTTCTTCAGGACTAAGGGTAATGGAACCATCAGGTTTAAGAAGGGGTGGCATAGATGAATCATTCCCAAAAAGAGCAGACTTGAGAGTGGTCCAGAATTTGTGGGAATTTGCTGTGCGCTGAAGAGTTCCCTTTGTGGTAGTATTGAATACAACTTCAGCATTATTATATACCCTCTGAGCTGCTGTTCTGTAGTGCACATAATTATCCCATAGAAAGGCAGATCTACTCCCCTTCCACAGGTTGTAGGCTTCTTGTTTCTGCATATGAGCCCTCTTACAGTCATCATTAAACCAGGCTTTGTCCTTAGTGCGATATCTGATCATACGGAATGGAACATGTCTATCAATAATTGAAACAATTTTATCATTCAAAATACGAACTGCTTCAACCTCCTTATATATTAGTGGCCAGTTGATCCGGGAGATATCATTTAATATATTGCACCAGTCTACTTGAGATTTGATGAATACTTTGCTTGTATGAGCTATATTAGGAATAGATTGCTCAATACAGATAGTTATAGAAATTGCACAGTGGTCAGAAGTTCCCACAGGAGGATCAACAGCACCTGTAACGACTCCAGGGGAATCAGTGAAAACCAAGTCAAGGCAGTTCCCAGATGAATGGGTAGGCTCCCTAATGACTTGCTCACAACCCGACTCACACGCAAAATCATAAGCCCTGATACCATGACAGTCAGTAGGGGAGACAGAAGACAGCCATTGCCTATGATGAGCATTGAGGTCTCCCATAAATACAAAGCAGGCTTTCCGGTCATTTTCCTGTACCTTGGCCATGGCAAGGAGCAGACAATCAAAAATAGTATCATCTAAGTCTGGATTGCGATAGACAGAAAAAAGATAAAAATTATTTTGCTTACCACATACTTTCATAACTTGCATCTCATGGCAAGAACAAGCATAGGAGGTCTTTGAAGCAGAGTAACCATTCCTAATGTAAACTGCCATTCCTCTAGCCCTAGGAATGGCATCACGCCTAAGTAAAATTGGTTTTTTGAAGCCTGGTATAAGTAGTTCAGAGACATGCCTCATATTTGAAACCAGGGTCTCTGAACAGAGTAAAATGTCATGAGACTTGGATGAAGCAGTCAAGTCTTTAATATTGGCATGTAGGCCCCTAATATTAATATAGAGTAGACGACATTTTATCTGACGAGGATGACCAGGTCCAGGGTTGAGCTCAATATCTCCTGATAAAATTAAAATCGATATTAAAAAAATAATATTAGCAACAAGATCTTCAACAAAAATAACAATTTGTACAACAACAACAACAACAATTTGTACAAAATTATTCAATAGCAAAACTTTCATTAACTGAATATTATATGTCGGAAAAAAACTGGTCAACATGATGGAGCCGACACATCATGCAAGGCAAAATTCCCTTCAGGACGCCACAAAAACTGAGGGAGGACAGTATGAGCTGGTGCGCCGTCCTGAATCCACCAAAGTCTATTGAATTGATTGCCGTAAATCTGGCGGAGTTCCGGGAATATCCCTTTCGTTGATCATGCTCAGGTAGGCAGCGCCATTCAAGTTATTCTCGTACAACAATGGGCCGACAAGTTATCCATTCCAGCATATTCCGATCCACAGACACACTTTCTGCTGACAAATACGTGTGTCAAAGTTGAATGCTGGGGGGGTGGTTTAGCGGCGCATATTGCCGAATCCTATGGCTATTTACCTTTCCATTCATGAAAAAGGCTGCCTTGTCATCAATCACAATATTTTCCAAGAAACGAGCAAGTTTATGGGGAGGCCATTCGACAAATTGTCTACAAGGAAAATCAGTTTCAAGAAACTGGTGTCTTGCATGCATCTTATAGGGATGCCATTTTAAGTCATGTTTAATAATGCGGTTAAATGATGACTTTGACAATTGTAGCCCATTCTTTCTGACCGATACATGTGGATTTTGAAGAAGTGTCATCTGAACATATTCGATATTTTATGTTGGTTCTTATGGTTCTCATACAACCCGAACGACCTTTATTTAGATTTAAGCATATTCCTTCATGTTGGCATTTGCGAACATTTTTCCAAATTGTGGGCTTGCTTGGTGGGCGCCTACCTGGTAAACGTTGTTCAAATGAATCTTGTACTTGTTTAATACTGCCAGTCTTAATAAAGTTTGTGACTACAAATACGCGTTGATCTTTTGTTAACTGCATGATTAAAAAGGTTCTATGGAAGTAAACGCTTACACATAAACGCTTTGATTTGCTTAGTAAGCAATAATGACGAGACCATACCACAGCGTTGTGAAAACCCACTGTAAAATGGCCTAGGCTTTGCTTGAAGTATCGAACAATGACTTAGGCTCCCTATGCTTCTCTTGAAAGTGCACGGTGGCCTAGCCTTCCTAGGCATCGTTTCATTATTTTACTTCCTTGCGCAAACATATTTTTAATAGGCTCCACTAAACCTATTAGTGTATCAATATCACAAAAGGAAATTTAATGAAATTTACAGAATAGACAGATAAATAGTGGTTAATAAAACACTTTTTGCAGGACCCCAAAATATCCAATATTTAGCTTTTTGAGTTATCCTAATTCAAAGTATGGTTAACTTTTTTCTGGGACACCCGGTATAATGTTCAAATTTTGAATTCCATATTATTGCTACAAATTCTTTTATATTTTTCCGACCTACTAATAAACGATTATTATCATCATTTGGAGAGTTTGCTACACCCCTATGATTTAAAAAAGTGTATTAATCTCTTTAAATTCCGTTTTTGATACCCATGTCTCTTGTAGTAAAACTATATCAAAATTATTTATTATCTTATTTAAACCAATTTCATTTGTTCGCAGACCCCTTGCAGGTGTAACTAACTACATTTAATTTACTCTCCATAATGAGCTGTAGTATTACTTGTACATTGTGGTCTGAACCAATTGAAATAGATTCATTTTGCCCATGTTGATGGGTCTATAAAGATAGAAGGGTCTTCACATTGAGCTTCCACTTTAAATCTACTGTAATTTTCAGGAAATTTTGATGCATTTCGCATCGATGTTTGTTTTCTTTTTAATATAACTTTTGAGTTCTTCTTCTGTATAGTCAGGTGCGAATTTGGTTACATAGACTCTAGCAAGCCTTTTAGCAACTCTAATGCCTCCATCTGATGATGTACCGACTTTGATAGGTTTCATCCTCTGTTTGGGCTGATTTTCGGTTCTCGTTAGTCATTATTTGTATTGGCGGAGGTCGGATTGACTCGATTGCCATCTTGGTTTCACTAGAAATGGGTTGAATAGCTTGGGTAGTAGTGTTAAGATAAGAGTCTGTATCTTCTGGGGGATTTTGATTCTTTATTTTTGGTTTGACTTTAGGTGGAACTGGGTTATTCGAATTTTGAGTCAGAGAGCTTTTTAGAAAATTAAGCTTTTGGTTATGCTGATAAAAGAGCTTGTTGTGCTCATTAATAATTTGATTTTGATTATTTATTTGTTTCCTAATTTCTTTTAAGGTATCATATATATCTTTGTCTACTTCTTGACGAGTGATCAAGGTTGCTTTAATCAGTTTAATCAGTGATTGGTAAATAGTTTGATAAATAGATTATAAGTAATTGGATGATAAGCGATTGGTAAATATTGGTAAACCGCCCTAGGCTCTTGATTATAATTCCGGTTCACAACCTGGCGGAAATAGAGGATCGAGATGGGATTTTCGGCCGATAGATCCGGATTCATGGGTCGCGGGGATTTTCGATGTCTGAGGGGTTGGTCTAACCGTCGCAATTGGTGATGTTGGAGTATCAACTGCTTCCATCGGATCATGAGTAGAAGGGTGAGTTGAAAGAACAGGCGATCTGAGCCAGGTGTGTGGAACTGTATGTATATTTGCCATCGTTTGGATTAGGATGGTGCCTAAATCCTGTTAAGGGTGGGACAGGCTTAAGGACATAGAATGTTCAGCAATAGGGGAAGAGTCCATTGAAGATGCTCGGGGTTCAGCCAAATCAGCTCCAGAGGCTGCCCGCTCATTGGTGGTCGACGACCCAGGTAAGGAATCCTTCCTCTTACCACTGGGCTTTGGGTCTCGGAGCGGGTGGATGAACCTTCACTGGTCGATGTTGAGGATTCTTTCAAATAGCGTCTGATGTCTTCAAGTGTCTCACCCTGAGCGTCCCTCGCAACTAGAGCTGCTAAGAGACGGGGAAGGGGGGGGGGGGCTACATTGGTTATCTTGGTGTGAGAGCGAGGCTTAGACCGTATATCCTGAATGTTTCTGACGCTGCGAGTAGATATAGGATGAAGTGCTTCAGGCGTGTCGGAACTCAAGCGTGATGGTTGGTTTCGTCCAGCGTCACGTGAAACGTTAGAGAAGAGACAGCCGAGTGGTGAGGCTTGTGCTCGAGCACGCTGGCGGGCCCATCTAGAGGTAGAGAGTCGCGCAAAGTGAGCACCTCCTTATCATATAAAAATATAGAGCAGAGTTTTGACGCAGCAATGTGGGTACCTCCGCAGTTGGCACAGCGGTGTCTTGGTGCATTCGGGGCCATGGTAGTCAGAGCTACAATTCACACAGGAGCGGGGGTGTTGACAGGCACGGCCAACATGTCCAAATTGATTGCAATTAAAGCAACGTCTGGGTAGTTCGACGTAGGGACTTACCGGGACACGAAGGTACCCAGCTTTAATATACCGTGGCAGTTCTTATCGTTCGAATGTTAAAATCAGTGTGGCGGTTGGGACTCTGGTGGAACCTAATGTTTTAGTCTTCATGTGTACGTGTGTGACGCAATGGGTACTAAGCTTGCTCTGTAGACGGGTGAGGTCATAGTTCCTTAGTTCGTTTGAACGGACGACACCTTTGACAAAATTCAGACGCGGATGGGGCGAAACAGTTACTGGAATTTCAGCTATCGAAGATAGATTTCGCACAAGATTGTGTTGAGAGCAGGATGACACCTCGACTACGACATCGCCACTACCTCTTGACCACATCCGGAAGGGTTCACCACAGCGGGACTCAAAAGATTCATTGAGGTCAAACACATCGACTTTTGCAAGTGGAGGCGTCGGATGATGAACTCCTGACAAGAAAGCGTGGATAATCGAAATCTGGGTCTACTTCATTGGAATAGGGGTCCAACGAGCGAGGGAAGGCTGAAAGGGGAGCTAAGGAACGTTTGGCACGAGAACCCTTACGAGAAGGGAAGGGTTAGGTTTATGGCTAGCCATTGCAAAAAGAAAAAAAAACTTTGCATTCTCCCTTGGGACTCCCCACCATGGAGGCCTACAACGACCCGGCACCTCTGCAACTCTACAATCAGTTATGTCGTCCGGTATGTCCTCTTGGATAATGGATACGGATCCACCACGCCATCTTTATAAACCTAAGTGGTTGCCCGAGTTCTCCTGCGCCGGCAGAAAAGGGGACAACGATGGGTTTCTCCTTTGGCATTCGGTAAATAAAGGAGGTGGAGATGCCCAGCCTCTTCCACCTTCATGAAAGAACAATTCGGAATCAATTCATAAAACGAGCAGAGGTTGGAAATCCATAAGGTCCACTAGATAGATGAAGGAAGAGGGGGAAATAAAGGGCAGTGGAAGGACGTAATAGGGGAGTAAAGAAAGAGGGGGCATGTAAAAGTCTTGTTGGCAGTACCATGGTACCCCTATGGGGCCCAGGGCTGAGCCCCCTCGCCACGAGACAACCCCTGAAGAAAAGATCACAGAGAGGTAGGGCGAGGAAAATATATATATATATATATATATATATATATATATATATATATATATATATATATATATATATATATATATATATATATATATATATATATATATATACCCTTCAATAGTTATGTTCTGTTAATGGTTCTTGGAGCAGTGGGCTAGAAATCCAATCTTTTCCAGCTTCGTTTTCTTCAACGATGAAGCACAATTCACACAGGGTGGAATAGTCAACTTTCACAATCAGAATGTATAGGCCGAGGAAAATCGACCTGCAATTGTATCATTCCGTTACCAACAGCAGTTCTCACTAAACATCTGGTCCGCTGTTGTTGGTGATACGTTATTTGAGCCACATGTACTTCCGAACAGGCTTACGGGAGATGCATATAAACGCTTTCTGGAAGATAACATGCCTGATTTCTTGGATGACGTTTCACTTATCACTCGTCGGCAACGGCATTTCATGCATGATGGTGCTCCCGCATACTTCAGTCTCGTAGCCCGCAGGTACATTGATAGAGGTTTCCCTGGTCGATGGATAGGAAGAGCTGGACCAATTGCATGGCCTCCACGCTCACCTGATCTGAATTCCTAGTATTTTTTCCATTGTGGGGCCATTTAAAATCACTTGTGTATTCATCTCCGGAAGATAATTGAGGACACTCCGCGACCGAATTGTAGCAGGATGCGAGACAATACAAAACACGCCGGGAATTTGGGGGCGTGTTCGTGAATCCATGAGACGTCCATGTAAGGCCTACATTACGGCAGGGGATGCAAATTTTGAACAGGTTCTCTATGGGACTCAAAAACAGCGTATGTGCCACCTGTGGAAAATAAAGGAATTCTGATTACACGTTTTAATAGCCTATAACTTGGAAAACAAGCATTGCCGGACATATGTTCATGGGAACTATTTTTATTATATAGACATAGGGAACATAATCCGAAGTTATGCTATCTATTTTTGAAACACCTTGTATATTGGAATCCACAGCAGTGGCAGTGTTATTGATTTTAACTTGCATTTTTCTTTTTCTTACAAGTTTTTTTGTCTGGGTGTTGTGGGCGAGAAAAAAATATTCGGTCATCTTCAGGGAATGAACAGAAATGGAATGACGGAGTTGGATCATCTTCAGTTATCTGACTTACTGATCTTTTATGTTTATCTAAACTTAAAAGCATTTCAGCAATCTGCTCCTCAGAAAATGAGACGGAATTAACAACTTGTTACAACTAACAACATTACAATTAACAACTTAATAGCAACCAGTATACACTCACCTTTATTTAGTTCTGTAATTTCTTGTATTCTTGCTCGACTCCTCAGATTATACCTATAGCAATGATATATTTAATACCTAATTTATATATATTAAAGTTTAGTATATTTGAATGCCTAAAAGAAAGAAAAGAAATCATTATAAATTGATTTGCAGAAGACAGATGGGAAGCAAAAAAAAAAAAAATCACTAAAATTATGTCATTTCGACAGAACACTAACCGCAATGCCAATTTCCGCAGCTTCAATCACGCTCCTTATTCGGCCTCTTCTCTTTTACCTATTGACGAAGTATTATTATCAACATCGCTAGATCAAAGACGAGTATTAATTGCACTCTCGTTCCGAGGTAAACTAGAGAATATTATTTCCACTAGAAGTTACTCCCTACAATAAATATAGGAAAAAGATTTTCATTATAACATTTAATCTGTGCTTTGTATACATACGGAAACAAGGGCCCCTCTTGGGATTTGGGCCCAGGTACGATATACCGGCTATACCCACCCCCCGGCCGCCCTGGGGTGGGGGGCTCCTTTTCTGCAGTGGAGCTGCTCGAGGACGGCTCCGATGGTGGTAGATGGGAAGGTAGAGGGAAAGTATTTTTTTAATTTCTCATCATTGGGCATGGTGACCATTCTTGTAGCATACACTAATCACACACACGCAGTAGGCCGCGCTGCGAGGAGTGAATACGGGGCAGGCAAAGCTAGCTCCTGCTATTTGAGGCCATTCCTCCTACCTAGTGGCGTGGCAGCTCATCAGCATGGCGGCTCCACCTTAGACTCGGCGAAAAATGGATAGACTGTGAAAGGAGAGATAGGGATGATGTGAGGAAGGTGAAGGCGGGGATGAAACAGGTTGTTAAAAACCTAACAGCCTAAAATTACAAAATCTAAGAAAAAGCAGCTATGGTTAAATTTTTAGAAATTTTCTGAACTTCGCCAATTATAATAATTTTAAAAAGGAACTATTAAACTAAATTTTCTCTCTTTCAAATTATCACGTTGCTAAAATATAGTTATAAAAAAAGATATATAAAAATAAATTTTCTGAACTTCACCATTTGTAATTCTTTGGGATTTAAAAAATTCACAAAATTTCGATGCTTATATTTATTTCTGAACTTACCATTTTGTTTTATGATATTATGAAAGAATTATTGGAAATAACTTTGATAAAAGAACAAGTCATTTGTCCCCTAAGGAAAAAAAAAAATTTGTTCACCCATCTTCAAAAATCCTTTACAATTATAGAGTTAGTGATGATGATGATAACCATATTTCTTCCTATTTTGTTTGCAGAATAATTTACTCTGAAAATTTTTTAACCCCTTAATTTATAGAAGAGGCATAAAGCCCTTGCAATCCGCGCAGGGAGGACAAACATGGAGATTTTAGACTTCCTCAACGCCAGCAGAATGATTGTGGAAAATGTAAAAGATTCAAGAGTCGACTACTAGAAACAGCAGAGAGGGAAACCAGTGGTCGACGACCTGACGTCATCAGAACGCCGGAATTCGTCATTGAAATCGAGATCATCAATAATAATCCCAGAAAGTCTATACATGCCATTGCAAGGGAGAAAGGTGTGGCAGAAAAGCTAATCAGGCTGGTGGGTGGTGCATGAGGACATTGGCTATTTACCATAGAATATTACAAAGGGAGAATTTCTATCCAAGGCGATGCAAGAAAAGCGGCTCAAGTACACCAAGAAGTTGATCAACAAGTTGAAACATCCGTTAGAGCTAGGCATGCTGTGGTTCTTCTCCGACGAAAAGAATTTCTGTCACGACCAGAAGATCAACTACAAAACAAGAGATGGCACCCAAGAACATGTCCAAAGTCATGCAGATGTAATTTCCAGCAACAATCATGGTATTTTGTTTCCTTATCAGTGACGCTTACAATAAAGTTCGGGAGAAGTGGTGAAGCCATGGATCGATCGGATAGCTGCAGGAAGATTTTACGTGTGGCAACAAGACTCTGCCCCCTGTCATACCAGCCGGAAGTCCCAAGCCTGGCTGTCGCAAACTTTCTTCGATCACACAACACCTAACGTTTGTCCTCCCAATTCGCCTGACGACAACACCCTCGAATTATTTGTGCTCCCTGAACTGGGCCCATTTAACAAAACTGCCCGCGACCAATTTTGTAAATTATTAAAAAAAGTTACATTTACTATCGTTTTTGTTAATAAATTTAAATTAGGTATGCTTTTGAATTATAAGCATAGAATCTCGCTCAAAAGCAGAAGCATGGTGGTATATAACTTCAATTGCCCTGGGTGTAACCAAGGGACATATATAGGAACCACCGTGCGCAACTTAAAGGCCAGAGTCTGTTCACATCGCGGGATTAACCTTAGATCAGGTAAACCCCTTTGTAAAAAATAAAATTCGTGTATTCGCCAACACAGCATCAGTTGAAAAGCCCAAGTATCTATTAATAATTTAAAAATATTAGATTCTACTCAAGACCCTACGTCTCTGAGGATATTAGAATCATTATTTATCAAGCAATACAATCCTTCCCTCAGCATGACCTCTCCTCTTTACCACTTTCAATTGCGTAATCGCAACCGTAAAAACTAACTAACTTCACCTTCTGTCTTCTTCGACTCTTCATTCTGTACGGTGAGCTTTTTATGCACGTGAAATAATTAGTGTTCATCTAATCATTATCTTTTTGTTTAGAGTTTTCTGTAGTTTTAATTTATAACCTCAAATTTAGTTTTAAACTTTTATACCCCTTCACAAATCCCTGTTTTGTTTTATAGTACCTCGAAGATGGGTGTGTATAGCCCGCAACGTCGGAATA
Organism: Ceratothoa steindachneri; assembly: GCA_963969495.1. Classification (NCBI taxonomy): domain Eukaryota; kingdom Metazoa; phylum Arthropoda; class Malacostraca; order Isopoda; family Cymothoidae; genus Ceratothoa; species Ceratothoa steindachneri. The sequence goes on along the minus strand of OZ018333.1, from coordinate 49,632,442 downwards.
TATGAATCCAGTTTAAATTGTATTTACTCTCAGCCTGAGCCTGAAGATCCGCCTCTATAGGGGCAACCCTGCACGATATATATATATATATATATATATATATATATATATATATATATATATATTAGAGGGAAGTAGGAAAAGGGGAAAAGAAAAAAATAATAGCGTAGGCGAGTTGCGAACAGCTTCCTGCGTCGCTGGACCAGTGTTAGCCAGCGGCGAATCCACTCGGCCATCCTGAGTCTCAAAAAAAGACTTATTCATACAAAGCTTTTAAGCCGCTCGCTTGCACTTCTCATACACTATACAACCCCCTTCCTAAAAGCGTAGCGTATTTTGAAGAAATGAAAAGAGCCTATTTGGAAATGTTATCCAAGGGCCAACGCTCACCCTCCCGGGTCTGGGCACCATTGTAGATGAGGCAAGTAGGAAAAGGGGAAAATAAAAAATAATAGCGTAGGCGAGTTGCGAACAGCTTCCCGCGTCACTGGACCACTGTTAGCCAACGGCGAATCAACTCGGGCACCCTGAGTCTCAAAAAACTCATTCAAACGAAGCTTTTAAGCCGCTCGCCTGCACTTCTCGTACGCTATAATATATATATATATATATATATATATATATATATATATATATATATATATATATATATATATATATATATATATATATATATATTAGTGTTGTTGGGTAGCAGGCTTTCTTGAATGCAAATTTTGTTGAAGACCATTGTTTATTTTGCCTTAATTAATTTCTTTCGGAAACTTTCTTTTCTTCTAACTATCTTTTTTATTCCATCTTGTAGATGATGGATTACTTGTCCAGTATTCATCTCTTTTTTAAATGAATGTGTTTGGTAAAAACCGATGTACTGAGTGGAGTGAGGATGTAGCAGAAAATAAAGTGAAAGAAAACGATATTTAAGGGGTATTTGTTCGCCTTGGTTAAACGTAACGTTAGAGGAACTAAGCCACTCTTGTGCGTGGAATTTTTTAAATAGTTTTCATGTGTGATTCCAGCTTGTCGCTTGACTGTTGATGGCCTGCTTATCTTCATTTATTAATTGGCTTCTAAGATGTTAAGCCTCGCTTTATTAACCTTTTCTTTTAATAATGGTGTTATCAACGAACTTATCTCTCGTTAGGTTAATATTATGTACACTCTCCATATGATTCTTAGGCCCTCTGTTTTGTAGATGCATAGTTAACCGTCTCGAAAGTGTGGTAGTTGTCATGCCAATATATTTAGTTATTATGAAGCTTATAGTCTTTATTGGGGCAGGTGAACTCGTAAACTTTATTAGGGCAGGTGAACTCGTAAACTATGTTAGTTGACTTGAGATTCGAGCAGTTAGGGCAGATGTTATTTTTCATCAGAAGATTGCTGGCTTTTGTTGTTTTATAATAGATGATGAGTTTGATTTTATGGGTTTGATTTTTAACCTTGATGTTGCAATTAATAATATCCTTGATGTTTTTTTTATCTATTTTATAGGCCGTGGACATCTGATTTCTGAAATACACTTCGATGTTATTGACTTCTCCATGATTACTCTCAAAATATATATATATACTTTATTGAAAATTCAATAAAGTATGCAAAAGAACTTTGTAATGATCTCAGCATTGATCCAGAAAGTCGTTAGAAAGAAGAGAATTGCAGGGGAAAAATCAAATGAAAATGATTTTTCTACCTCTTACCACTGGGCTTTGGGTCTCGTGGCCGGGTGGATGAACCTTCACTGGTCGATGTTGAGGATTCTTTCAAATAGCGTCTGATGTCTTCAAGTCTCTCTCCTAGCTAGAGCTGCTGGAGAGAGGGAGGTTACATTGGTTATCTCGGTGTGAGAGCGATGCTTCGACTGCATATTCTGAATGTTTTCGACGCTGCAAGTAGATCTAGGGTGAAGTGCTTCAGGCTGGTCGCAACTCGCGGGTGATGGTCGGTTTCGTCCAGCGTCACGTAAAACGTCAGAGAAGAGCCAGCCGAGTGGCAAGGTTTGTGCTCGTGCACGCTGGCGGGCCTCTCTTATATCTAGACGTATGGAGTCGCGCAAAGCGAGAACTTCCTTTTCATATAAAAATATAGAGCAGAGTTTCGACGCAGCACTGTGGGAGCCTTCGCAATTGCCAGAGTGGTGTGTTTTGGTGCATTCGGGGCCATGGTAGTCAGAGCTACAAGTCACGCAGGAGCGAGGGTGCCGACAGGCTCGGCCAACATGCCCAAATTCATTGCAATTGAAGCAGCGTCTGGGTAGTTCGAGGAGGGACTTACCGGGACACGAAGGTACCCAGCTTTAATATACTGCGGCAGTTCTTGTCGTTCAAATGTCAAAATCAGTGTGGTGGTTGGTACTTTAGTGGAGCCTAATGTTTTAGTTACCCTGTGTACGTGTGTGACACGTTGGGTACTGAGCTTACTCTGAAGGCGGGTGGGGTCGTAGTACTTTAGTTCGTTTGAACGGACGACATCTTTGACGAAATTCAGACGCGGATGGGGCGAGACAGTTATTGGAATTTCAGCTATCGAAGATAGATTTCGCACAAAGTTGTGTTGAGAGTGGGATGACACCTCGACTACAACATCACCACTTCCTCTTGAACACATCCGGTGGGGTTCACCACAGCGGGACTCAAAAGATTCATTGACATCAAACACATCGACTTTTGCAAGTGGGATGTCAGATGATGAATTCATGACAAGAAAGCGAGGATAATCAAGATCTGGGTCTACTTCGTTGGAATAGGGGTCCAACGAGCGAGGAAAGGCTGAAAGGGAAGCTAAGGAACGTTTGGCACGAGAACCCTTACGAGAAGGGGAGGTTTTTGGTTTATGGCTAGCCATTGCAAAAAGAAAAAAAACTTCGCATTCTCCCTCGGGGCTCCCCACCATGGAGGCCTACAAGGGCCCGGCACTACTGCAACTATACAATCTGTTACGTCCGGTATGTCATCTTGTAGAATGGATACGGATCCACCACATCTTTATAACCCTAAGAGGCTGCCCGAGTTCTCCTACGCACGGAGAAAAGGGGCCAACGATGGGTTTCTCCTTGGGCATTCGGTAGACGAAGGCGGTGGAGATGCCCAGCCTCTTTCACCTTCATGAAAGAACAATTCGGAATCAATCCATTAAACGAGCAAAGGTCGGGTATTGATAAGGACCACTAGATAGGTGAAGGAAGAGGGGGAAATAAGGGCAGTGGAAGAGCGTAATAGAGGAGGAAAGAAAGAGGGGCATGTTAAAAGTCTTGTTGGCAGCACCATGGGTCCCCTAGGGGGCCCAGGGCTGACCCCCCTCGCCACGAGAAGGCTAGAGCCTCTCTGGGAACACCCCCGAAGAAAAGATCCCAGAGAGGGAAGGGGTACGCGGAATGATAAAGGAGTGGAGGTAGGAAGTGGGGGAATAATACTTATGTGTTTAGAATCTTACACATTGAATATTTTATGCAAAGTTGCAATGCACATAATTATATTTTAGCTCATTTGTGGCACAGTGCAGCGGCGGGCCGTAGTTTGGAGACCACTGGATTAGTGGATACTGGAATAATACGATGTAGTGAGTTACTACAACTGTGAGCGTTAACGGTCTGTTTAACTCTTACGGACTAGAAACATAGAGGTACGTACAATACTAAGTTTACTGTATCAAAGTACGATACATATCTAGGCAATAGGTATACCTGTAGATTCATACATAATTTCCCCGGGACTTTCGACAGGTACAGCAACTTAGGCAGCAAGTGAACTCTAAACTGCTGGATGCAATTACGGAAATGGTACCGTACAAGCCAACGTCTCAACATCAATGTGTGCAACACGTGCACGACTGGCAAAAGCATAAGTATTTCGATGTCTGGAAAGATATTTATAGAAACTGAGGAAGAGACTTGGAGGACCAAGTTCTAGAAGATATGGAGGGGGACTGAGAAATTCACTCCGTAGAGACCTGCACACTTCAGACTACAAGGCGACCAGTAAGTGTAACAGAGATGTACTGGACTCGGCAAACTCAGTCTTCAGCCACAGCTAACTCAAAGTACCTCACAGAAAAAAAATCAGTCTGCTTAATCTTTTGAGTAGACATCCAAGATGATCTTCAATCCTACACAAGGAGAACCTACTGATCGAGTGATGGCCTACGGGCCGTTTTCGAAACGATTAAGACCACACAGGTACTGATTAACGAGGGATCTGAACCACGGGCATCTACCGCGTAGGTCGGCCAGAATCAATCGGAAATCTATTCGGCAACTAATCCCACCATTGGGGTGTTTCCACTCGGCTAAGCCGAAGCCCGGAATAAATGCATCTGTGGAGGGAAGGGGGGGTCGTTGAGAAGCCTCCTGCCAAGGGATGAAGGCCGATTCAACGAGATAGATACCACATCAAACGATCGCTTTGGGCTTAATAAGCCTTAAAGAGAGGGAAAAGTTTCAGCAGCATTGACGCGCGCCAACCCCTTTGCGAGAAAGCAGCTGATAGAACTTTGTGGCCGCAATCTGTCAGATCCATCCCAAAGATGATTGGTGGGAGGTTTCAGAGGTGCGAAAGACGACAGACACCACCAGTTTCTCTTGGGACGCTGGGGTCGGGAGGGCGCACTACTCCTCCAGGTTGGTGTAGCAGAGTATTGCCCCTGCTACCCCCCCCCCCCACTGGGATCTAAAAACAAAATCTATCTTCAACCGGTTTCCCGCAAAAGGAGTCGGCGAGCATCAACGCCGCACCGGCGTAATTATATGGGGTTCGCAACAGCCCGGCACTTTACCGCCATTGTCCTTGCGGGAACAAAATGTTCGGGTACTCGACTCCCCAGACTAGAGTCCCATATCAGGGCTTAATAGTCTTTTTTTAAAGATCCGCGCAGGATGACCGTATACCCTTCATACCACAGTAGGGGGGGGGGAGGGGGGGCGAAAAAATCTCAAAATGTTTTGATATAATTTTTTTATTATTCTTTTATTGATAAAACGATCATAATAAACTGCATATTTTTCTTCCCAACCACTAACTGGGTTATAAGCACAAATACAAACACCTCTTCACCCAGTCACTGGAATCCACTCCTAGAAGAGGAGCGATGAAGGAAGTTCTCGTGGAAGTCGCCCTGAACAGGCGTATTCGACCGCACCCATAAACGAGGGCATTGATCAAACTTAAATCAAAGAAAATTTCGGATACTTTCACCTTTTCTCACATTAAAATTTGAATAAATAAAATTTTATTTCGAAATATTAAAAACTATTAAATAATAATAATAACAACATCATTAAGTCGCATCTTGTTGCATTGGGGAAAAAGATATCTAAAATTGGAACTAGTCCCCTCCCTTAAATGAAGTCCCCCTACAAAAGGCAGAAATGGACGGGGAGGGGGGCGAATGTAACCCCACATGTGGGGCTTTAGGCATTTGGCGAGAGACAAGAAGGTAAAAACAGCCACGCACACAGTTCCCGATCCCTAGCGTGATTGATGGACTTTTATGACCCGTAATAGCGATGCTCGAGGTGTGGGAGAATGCAGACCCCCTATTAAATACCCCCCTCCCCCCCAAAGGAGGATGGGGTCAGGACTCATTCAATCTCGGGGAGCGCGCGAATGTCGAGGAAATCATAGGCGCCAGCGTGCTCTGGGGTAATGTGTGGGCGGGAGCGCAGCGGCTAAACGTCAAGGATCGGGTGCGTCGTCCCGCCGGCTGCCGCTGCTCCCAGACCGCCCACCTCACTCTCCATTGCCCCAATTAAGTTGCGCATGTTCTCGTAGGTGTGGCGCACGAGTTTGGTGTAGAACTGGTAGGCGAAGAAGAGGAAAAGCGCCATGATGGGAACCAGGAGGATGATGGAACCGAGCTGGGCCGGGAAAGACTTCCGGAACTGGATGCCGCAGAGGATCCCGATCTCCACCAGGAAGAGGAGGATGCCCAGCACCGTCGACAGCACCCATGCCGTCTCGATGTACCTGCGGGATGACCGCGTTCACAGAACTTTGCTTTCTTTTTTATTAACAACTCGAAATGCCACTACCACCTCCCGCCCCAGCCCCACCCCCTACCCTGCATGGTCCAAGATGAAACCAAGTAGGATCTTAGCGAATCCCCCTTACTTGAGGAAGGGGACCGAATGGCCAGAAGGAGGGTCTGAAGCAGGTCCAGATACGAAGGCACGAGTGAGTCCACCACCGAGTCTCGGTCGAGAGAATAAAAGCGAAATCCGGGTAAAGGAGGAAAGGTACAAGTAAGAGAAGAGACCAGACGTGATAAAGCCCAGAACAGATCCGCATATGGATGCCAGAGGGCGTTAAGACCACCCTGAAAGGGAAGGGGGCGAGCACTAACTTGTGCATGGTCCTGTGCGGCGACTGGATGTCGGTGGCTGCGTAGTGAGGCAGAGCGGCGACGGCCTCCACGTGCGGCAGGACGCAGGTCGAGATCATGAGCGCGAATAGGTGCACAGCCACCAGGAGAGTTGTGCACACACTGAACAGCACCAGCACTACCGGGTTCACACTGTCACCCTCCAGGTTGATCTCTACCATGGCCACCTGCATCACACACAAACCCCATAATAGAACAGGTGGCATTGATGAACACAGACCGCACATTGGCAGCGTCATCCTTTATTATTAAACAATACTCCCCGACGATGTGTGGTAGGCACGCATCAACGCCACTAATAAAACCCTTAAAGCTAAAAACCAACAAGGGTACTTCTGAAAGTTGTTGGGGGAGGGAGTCCAGTACTCCAGAGAGGAGTACTTACTGGACTTGGGACTTGAGGGGAAATCAACTCTCCTTAATTAACCCAACCTCAACATTGAAGGCAGGTCGAGCCCCTTGCATGTTGGGACAAGGAGGGCACATAACTACAACCTGCATCACCACCCTGACCCTGGGCTATGGTCCTGCAGAGTGGTGCCAGTACCTTTTCTCTATTTGAGTGAAGTTAAGCAACATCGGGTGTGGAAAGTTGATGGATGGAGTTCCAACTCAGGTCACCTGGGATCCGAACCTGTGGTTAAGATCCCAGGTTAAACAGTAGTAAACTGCAGTTTGGAATGTTAAATTATGAGTGGTTAACTCACAACGGGTATGGGAAGTCATTGGATGAAGTTCTTTCAGGTAGACTTAACAGTGGCTACCATACACTATAGATACTTCTGGTTCGGATTACATACTAAATAGTAGGTCCCTTAAATAGACAAAAGGCATCTTAAATGAGAGGAGATCGGTGATAAAACCTGCACCAACCTTATTTTATTAACTCATTGTAGCGGGAAGAGGAGTTTACAGAGGTGGGCGATGCTACCAAATTTTTGAAACCTCTACTCCGCTACCTTGGCTAGCTGAAACCGCTACCGATACTTTTTCAAAATCGCGAAACCACTACCTGCTACTAAAGCGCTGCCCCCCAAAACAGCTTTTCATTGGTTTTGAAGAAATTTCAAGGAAAACTACCGTTTGATGGTAAAGGAATGAATAGCGTTTGATGGTAAAGAAATGTAAAAGAGGTAACGGTAGCGGTTTTGATTTTTTTTAGTCTGCTACTTTTTGCATATAGAAAATGCTTCCGCTACTCTGCTACCATTTAGAGAGTCCGCAAGTAGCGGACTGCCCAACTCTGGGAGTTTCCACTCAGCTGGGCGAGAGCCCTGGCATGAGGCAGTATTAATAAATGCTAAAGGGCTTGAATGGAGAATGTGCAAGAACAGTAATAAAAGTAGGCTGGTCCAAAGATTACTCTGCTTGAGTGAGACTATAGTATTGAAGAAAAAAAAGAAGAAAGTAGTGCAAAGTGTGTGTGTGTGTGTATGTGTGAGAGGGAGAGAGAGAAAGGTGAACAGGAATAAGCATGGAAGTAGAATGGATAATAGTGTGTGTGAAGGGTTGGAAAGCCAATATTAAAGATGGATTGATTACACCTGCCAGCATTTCAAAATATTTTTTTGAAGGTCAAGGGTTTTTCCAACTGATTTAGGATCCTTTTTGCTGAATTCAAAAATATCATTCATTTTCTCTGGTCAGGTCTGGTTTTTAAGATACACTCGATTTTTATTACAGCATATTTTTCCCAAATGGCGCTATCATCCAAGAGTATATGGGCTTTGTTTTTGCCACAGCTGGTCATGGGTTACCTTAAATAACTAGTTATTCTTTCTCTTTTCAGGTCTAGTTGTGCAGTACGATGGATCGGAAGTGTAAGAACCATCCTAACAAATTTTGTTTCATCTGTGGACACGTGGTTCTTCCAGACCGTGAAGCGAAAATCACGGATTTTGTGAAGAAGGTTTATTACGCTTATTTTGGAATCAAACTAGGGGACCAGGATAAGGCATTTGCTCCCCATATCTGCTGCAGAACATGTATGGGGAACTTACGGGATTGGAGGAATAGGAAAAGAAAGACTATGCCATTTGGTGTCCCAATGTTGTGGGGAAAAGGGAAAGATCACGTTACCGACTGCTATTTCTGTATGACAAATTTAAAAGGCATAAATCGCGAGCACCATGTTCAATGCCCTGATGTTCCTTCTGCCATTAAGCCAATCCCCCATGGACCAGATGTTCCTGTTCCTAAGTTGGATGTCATCATGGAATCTAGTTCTGATTCCGAATCAACTGACATGACTGATACAGGTGAGTGTGGTGCATATGAGCCAGAAGAGGACGACCGATCGGTGCCATTGACCCAAGCCGAACTCAACGACTTGAAACGAGACCTGAATCTATCTAAGGAGTCTGCCCAGCTGATGGGTTCTCGTCTTCGAGAGAAACATCTACTTGTCGCAGGAACAACGTTTTATTGGTGTCGGGAACGCGAGAGCGAATTCAGAAAATTCTTTATGTTTGATGAAGCGTCTTCACTGATCTACTGTAACAATATTGCTGAACTGATGAAATTAATGGGTATGAAGTATGTTGCCATGGAATAGAGACTTTTTATTGACTCATCTAACAGAAGTCTCAAAGCAGTTCTTCTGAATAATTGAAATAAGGTTTCATCAATCCCTGTTGGACACTCGGCTGAAATGAAAGAATCCCACAACAGCATGGAATGTCTGAAGTCTGCTCTCAATTGCCAGGAACATAAATGGTTGATTTGAGGAGATCTTAAAGTTGTTGGACTCATCCTAGGGCTTCAAGGTAGGTACACAAAGTATCCATGCTTTTTGTGCTTGTGGGATAGTCGGGCTAACGACCAGCATTATGTCAGACAAGAGTGGCCATCAAGAGAAGGATTAGAACCCGGGTCACACAATGTTCTGTCCCACCCTCTGGTTGAACCGAGCAAGGTGTTACTTCCACCCCTACACATCAAACTCGGCCTAATGAAGAACTTTGTAAAAGCACTGGACAGGAAAGGTGGAGGATTTGCCTTCCTCCACCACAAGTTCAAACGAATCAGCATGGAGAAGTTAAGGCAGGTATATTTGATGGTCCTCAGATAAGAGAACTCATAAAAGACTAGTTTTGATGATTCATTAAATCCTACTGAACTCTCTGCCTGGCTGTCCCTTAAGTTAGTCATTGCAAACGTCCTTGGTAACCACAGAAGTCCTCAGTACCAGAAGATGGTTGATGACTTAATGGAGAATTTCTGCCAACTTGGTGCGCGTATGTCAGTGAAAATGCACTTTCTTCGGTCCCATCTGGACTATTTTCCGGAAAATTGCGGAGACTTCAGTGAAAAAGAGGGTGAGCACTTTCACCAAGACATCCGTGTCATGGAGGAACGCTATCAAGGCCAATGGGATGTGAACTTTCTGGCTGACTACTGTTGGTGCCTTAAGAGGGATGTGGTGTCTGCTCGGCACAATTGGAGGTCACTGAAGAGGCCATTTATCCATGATTAGCTTATTTTGTGCATTGTACTATTCATGCTATCTATTAAAAATATTCTGTAAATCTTCTGTGAGTAAATCAGTCCAATATTTTCTATTATGTGTTTCATTCACAACAAATATGTGGAAATATAGGAGTTTTTGGTATGTGCTCATATTTAAAAAACCTGACCTGATTGGCTAAAATGAGCATGATTTTCAGATTCAGTGCAAAAAACTGATCCAAAATCAGCTATTATATATTTGACCTTGAAAACAATGCAGACCAGTGTTATGATTGAGAGAAATGAGAATGACAGAGACAAATTGGTAATATTGAGTGAGATAGTTGTGCGTGGAAGGGGTTGGTACTAAGGGCCTTTTGCTTGGATGAGAAGCTACAGTGCATAACCAGCCCCCCATATGCCTGGACAAGGATCTACAGCACATCGTTATCTCGTGATTTACCGCACTTAATGTGGCTTAGCTTTGCTGTGATCAGAAGTGGTGTTTCAACTCGGCTAAATCACAGCAAAGCTAAACCACATTGAGTGGGTAAGTCCCTCGATGGGGGGCGGGGGCGGTCATGATTTGGGTCACCTTCACAGCAGATGTGTTCCTAAAGGCGGGAGGGGGATATGAGACTCACCATGGCAAAGCCTGACAAAAGAGCTGAAGTTCGAGATGAAGCTTTCAGCTTGGCCCTGCTCAAGTTAAGGTCATGAAGTTCAAACTGCGCCATGGGACCTCTTGAGGGTGGGAGAATATGCAGTGCAATCTGCAGAAGGAGACTAAGTCATGAAAATGGCACATTCCACTATCTTGGCCTGAATGTGAGGTTTGAGAATGATCATAACATCTTATAAGAAGAAACTAAACCATGGTAGAGGTTGGGCATTTGGAAACCCTCAATCCACCAAACTTTTTTACAATTGCATTGTTAGAACTAGGGTGGGGGGGCAAAAACTGTCCAGTCAATTGTACCATCTGTCTCTCACTTGTAATGTGACCCAACAACTGGATAATTTAATTAACATAAAGATCAGAATGATAATTGCTTGTAATTTCAAAGACACCAGAGTCGGATTCCAATTAGGGAGAGATGCTGGATAGTTTTGTTTTTTTTAAACCAACCGGTGATCAGAAAACAATTGGTGACCAGTGGGCGGGGACGGGGGGGGGGGGGTATGTGAGTATGAGTACCCAAGGATGGAGTGTGGAAATTTTGGGCTATGAAGATAAAAAGTAAGTGGCTGTCATGATGTCCATAGGAATTACCTACTCCTGCCAGGGTAGGAACAACACAGCCACTAATAGGCAGCATGTAAAGAATCGTGTACTCTCAGTGGGATTGAACCTATGGATAAGGATGGAGCACATCAAGTGGTTCGGGAAGATAGAAACTGCATGAATGAGACCCCCTACCCCGTTGCAATAAAAGAAATGACAGAGTGAATCAAAGAATACAGAGATGTTTCAAACCACCATGAAAGAATGAGACCTCTTGTGCCAGAAGTGTGGCTTTCAGAAACTGAATTCACTCAACCATCAGTTTCAAAACAATTTAATTGAGCACCACAGCTGGGTTTTGTTTTGGTAGATTATGTTGGCCGATTAACTTAGTGCATCCCAAGGCCAGGCCCTAAGGCAAGTTCAACATAAGGAAAAAAACAATCTATAGATTAATTTTGTATTAAAACAAGATTTGTTTAATGAGAAATTGTTAGTTTAGAATAGGAGAAAGTTCTGATTAATATAAACTGTCTATCACGCTTTATTGTAAGTCAAACTTTTGGCTGATATTTTGAATATTAAACATTGTACGAACGTGAAACTTGGTCCACTGAAATATCCTACGTATGTATGCAGTTAACATTTCAATCATATTGATAGGATACATACAAAGTTATGTTGAGTTATGTATTTTGATGTGCTTTCAACTGTGTCACGCTTTATTGCAGGTGTACGAAAATGCCAATTTAAGGTAAAGAAACAAAGTATTATCATTATATTATACCGTTTTATTGTAATAATAAAACATGCTACCCAAGAATGACAGCAAAAGATATAAAATAAACACAATTAAATTGTTGGTGCTGTACTTTATTTGTCAACATAACTTCCTTGTTTAGAAATGACATCGAACAGTCTTTTGTCCACAGAAGCTATTAGCCAACTAATCTGGGAAGATATTATGGTACCAACAACTGTTTTGATCTTTTCTCACAGGGCATCCTTCGATGAAAACTGGATACCTCCTTCATACACTTTCCTCTTCATGATCGACCAGAACTGTTCAATAGGGTTTAAGTCAGGAGAACAGGTCATAAGTGATTGGCCTGTAATTCCCCCCAAAGTTGCGAGGTACGAAATTGTAGCCTTGGCTGAATGTAAAGGAGCATTATCATGAATAAAAATAAATAGCTGTCTACGTGAGAGCGGCAGCTTATATAACCATGCTGCATAATGCTCCTCCAGAAAAGTGGGGTAGGAGTTGCTGGTAAGTTTGACACCTTCTGGAACTCGAAAATGCCCGACCAGTTGATTTCCTATGATTCCCACCCAAAACATGACACCACTACCTCCTTGTTGATGCCGAATGTGATGCGGGCGAGAGGCTCCAAGAGGTACCCAAACTTTGACCGATCCATCGGGGCTATCCAGAGTAGCTCTGGCCTCATCCATGAAGAGGACATCTTGGAAATTGATCTCCATGTACTTCCGTGCCCAATAAATACGCTTCTCTTTGTGATTCTTGGTCAGGATGGGTCTAGCGATGCACTTAACACTTCTGGCTGTTTCTTTAAGGATCCTACAATGGATGCTTCTGGTCAAAGGAGCAACTCCAGCACTTTCAAATATGGCAGCACTTGTGCTACCAAGGTCTTTTCTTACTTGTCTACCTATTTTGGGTTTTCCACATATGCCTTCACTGTTCTTGTATCCTGACCAAGCTCTTGGAATAAGCCTTCTGTGAGACCTGCAACAATCTGCATCCTCTCTGTAGCTGTCAGACAGGGGCATTTTCATACACCTGCAATAAAGCGTGACACAGTTGAAAGCACATCAAAATACATAACTCAACATAACTTTGTATGCATCTTATCAATATGATTGAACTATTAACTGCGTACATACCTACCTAGGATATTTCAATGGACCAAGTTTCATGTTTATACAATGTTTAAAATTAAAAATATCAGCTAAAGATTTTACCTGCAAAAAAGCGTGATACGCAGTTTATACACAATACCTCAACTAGGATGGCTCTCAATTTATTATTTGTAGTTTGATACCAAAATTCCAATTAGTGCATTGCAAATTAGAAGTATCAGTTTTGAAATGGGCTAAAAAGTTTACTGAAGCTATGAGATGTATATACCACTCCAATATATTAATATATATTTATATTTGAAATGGCAATCAAAATATATACAATTTTTTTTCTTCATTGTGGTAGCCCATCTGGCGACCCCCTACTTGGGCATAAATCGCTGTACACAACAGCATACTACTAGGCTATATTAAAAAAAAACAAATAACTAAGTAAATAACAAAAAAAAATAACAAGAAAAAACAAAAAGGCAAGAGTGCTCCAGGCTTGGCCCACATTCCCCGGGCGCAAGAACATGCAACCTACAAAAAAACAACCAAAAAGGTCAACTAAAGTGGAGTAGGCCAGCATCCTCTAAAAAGTCGCAAAAATACATAAACAAGAGTAGGAGTATTCGAGGTATTATGTGAAGATTTCCAGACATTTGAAATAGAGGTATTGGAGAGAGTTGCAGAATATTGGGGTGTCTCAATGCCTCTGTTTAGTGGTTTGCGAATGCGGTCTATCTGGGCCCAAACATACCCATAGATGGGTTTATCTAGTCGTGGGGAATGGGAAGACCGGAAAATGAAAAAAATATTATTGCTAAAATCTCCAATAAAACTAATATATATTTTTTTTAAGAGCCTATCTGGCGATAACCCACGTGGGCACAAGTTGCCGCACGCAAAACAGCCTAGCACTAGGCTACTTTAAAATAAGAATGGAAAAACAATAACAACGACAATAATAAGGGAAAATCATAACAAGGAGGAAGCAAGCTCTTGCGTCGGGGGAAGGTGCCCCGGGCGCAGGAACATGCGACCTACAAAGAAAACAACAAAAAAACTAGTTATATAAAAGAGAGAAGGTCAGCCTCCCCCCCATAATTCTATAAGTCCACCAGTCAATGTGCACGCACTCGTCCCGAGTAAAAGGGACAGGCGATAGCGACCCCGCCCATCCCGGGACGGGGATAGGTAACGTGCGCGAAGATCACCCAGACTGGGACATTCGACAAGAATGTGCCTGAAGTCTGGGGGATGACGCAGTGGTCACAATAGGGCGCAGGCGAGCGCTCCATTAAATGGCGATGCATCGCGCGAGTGTGCCCGATTCGGAGATGACAGAAAGCAACCTGAAGCTGTCGCGGCATTGGGGGATAGGTCCATGGGAACAGTCGCGGCGCAATGGCATGCAACTTTAAGTTCGCCGGGACCGTCACCAATCTTCTTTGCCAAGCAGTCCGAAGAGCTGCCCGTATTCCTGCTATGTAGTCAGTGTGAGGAAGAGCGAAATGCTGTTCCGGTCGCAGAGTCCTCGCAGACTCTTTGGCGCCCTCATTCCTCGCAATTCCTACATGTCCAGGAACCCAGCAGAAGATAATCTCGACATCCGCCTGGGCTCGCCAAAACCGTGGCGTCACGGATATCGCGAACCAGGGGATGCGGAGATTCCAATGCCCCGAGAGCACTCAGGGCACTTTGTGAGTCGCTATAGATCACAATCCGGTCTCCGAACCGGGCACGTCGCGTAATCTCCCGTACCGAGTAGTGTATTGCCACCAGCTTGTCCGTGAAAACAGACGCAGCGCCTGGCAGAGCCCCGCTGACTTCAAACAGAGGGGATACGGCGTGGAAGCCGATCCCCTCTTGGGACTTGGAGCCATCCGTATAAACTGGCACGGTTCCAGCATGACACGAGATATGCTCCAAAAAGTTCGAACGCAATACTCCCGGCGCTGTACAAGCTTTGGGAGCAGAAGCGTGGCGACAAATAGCCAAATGTGGTACCCTCCAGGGTGGCGTCCTGGGCAGAACCAGGGGCGCCACCGGCCCGAGAGCTATATCTAGCTCTCGAAGAAGTTTCCTGGCCCTACACCCAAAGGGCTTAGGGTATGACTGGCGTCTCTCGGCGGCATAGGCACCGTCGAGATCAGCTGCATTGACCAACAGGCTCTCAATGGGGGAAGTGCAGAAGGCACCGGTCGCAAGGCGAAGGCCGTTGTCGTGGATCGAATCCACCTTCCGCAATAAACGCTCGGCTGCGGATGCATAAAACTCGCATCCGTAGTCGAGCTTCAAACGAACAAAGGATCGATAAAAAGGTAGGGCAGTAGCCTTATCAGCGCCTCAAGCGCTGAACGTCACGGAACGGAGAATGTCCATGGAGCGGGTACAAGAGACCCTAAGGCTGCGAATATGAGCCTCCCAGGTGAGACGTCGGTCGTATACAAGACCAAGGAAACGGTGCGATTCCACCACATCCAGGCGCACCCCATTAAGAAACAAATCTGGGTCGGGGTGAAGCCGTGGATGGCGGCAGAAGTGTACCACCTTAGTCTTGGCCAAAGAAAACCGAAACCTGTGCGCCTCGGCATAGCGAGAGACGCGGTTCAATGCCTGTTGGAGTCGACGCTCCAGAGTTGGCATCTGGGCCGCGCCAAAAGAGATCGAAAGGTCGTCCAAGTAGAGCGTAGCGAGAACATCTTCCGGCAGCACCGAGGTGATGCCGTTGATGCTCAGGGCAAAGAGTGCGACACTGAGGACACTTCCCTGCGGGACACCCTCTTCCTGCTCCTTTGGGCCGGAGAGGGCTCCCCCTCACCCGTACGCGGAATCGACGATCTCGCAAAAATTCAGATATAAAAATTGGGAGGCGTCCCCTCGCCCCCATGAGACTGTATCGCCATGCGGTATCATAGGCCTTCTCCAGATCGAAAAACACTGTGGTGTAGTGCTGTCTACGAAGGAAAGCCTCGCAGATGGCATTTTCCAGTTGGAGCAGAGCATCCGACGTGGAGTGGAACTTGCGGAAGCTGCACTGCGCAGAAGACAGATGGCCTCCGCTGTCCAGGAAAAAGGCTAATCTAACATTTACCAATTTCTCCATCAACTTGCACACGCAAGAGGTTAGAGAGATTGGGCGGAAACCCGTCGGAGTAGAGTGATCTCTCTCCCGTTAAGTGAAGACACGTATGCTCGCCAAGAAGAGCGGCGGGCGTGCTTCGAAATATACCGGAACCTAGCCCTAGCCCGACAAAATTCAGCGACAGTGAAATCGTTCAGGCGGCGCTTATAGCGCATGTAGTCATAACGCTTCTGCTTGAGGGCCGTCTCACACTCGGCCGACCACCATGGGATGGTCGGCGTGCAAAACGGCCAGACGTCCTAGGACCAGTTGCCCTGAAAATCACATTTGAATGGGAATGTGATCACTACCATGGAGGTCATCGACCACCCCCCAATCAAAATCAGGCTGTGCATCCGAAGAGCACAAACATAGGTCAAGGCAAGAAAATGAAGCATTTCTCGGACAGTGATGCGTAAACTCATCCACGTTTAGGACACCCATCTCAAGCTCTTCGATCAGATCGGCAAGCACTTGTCCCCTGGGATTTATTGAGTAATCTCCACAAAGAGGATGCCTGCCGTTCAGATCTCCAAGCAAGAGAAAGGGCCTCGGCAACCGTGCCACGACGCGGCGGGTCCTCAGGGTGGAAGTCAGCTGACGGTGAAATGTACGCAGAAATGATAGTATACCTCCTATCCATGTGCAGCTGCACAGCCACTGCCGCCTAAAAGGAGTTATCTAAAGAGAAAGGAAGAACGGAGACATCATGCCGGGTGTAAACCGCGCATCCCCCAGCCCGGCCATCCCGTGGTGGTGGGGTCGCAAGACCCTTATACCCCGGGAGGGAGGACAGGGGGCATGCGCCTAGCATGGTCTCCTGCAAAAAGATAGCTAACGGGAAACTGGACGAGACGAGTCTCCGCAGCTCCTCCCAGTTGGCCCGGAGTCCACGGTAATTCCATTGAAGGAATATGCCCTCCAGGCCTAGCTCGGAGGAGACGCGGGGGCCCTCCTCGAACAGAAGACCCTCACGGGAATGGCCATACGCTTCCCGGAGGCAGAACCCCGGGCGCTGTTGGCCGGACAAAGCGCTGAAGGCGCTGTCACCTTCGAGGACTTATTGGGGGAGGTTGGGCTCGCCATGCGAGTCTTTTCCTCCCTTCGTCTCGAAACCTTAGGCGGGCGTTGCGGCTTCGGAGGCGGGGGGCCCTCTTTTCGAGGAACCACCATCTCCGAGCCACTCGCTTCACCTCTAGGCTTGGGCGAAGGAGCCGAAGCTCCTTTGTTGCTGTCCTCCTTTCGGGGGACAGCTTTAGGAACCTCGGGAGATGGTCTGGTGACCAACTTCACGGGTGAGGGCCCCTGTGAGTCTAACGACTCGGTGGAGGCGCGTGGCCATTTCGCCTTACCGGAAACGGTCACGCTGGGAAAAGAGGGTGAGCCCTGGTTTTAGCCGGGGCTGGGTGTGAACCCTTTTTGCCACCAGCTTTACCAGGGAAGCGCCCAGGTTGAGTAGAGCCCGCAGAAGGGCTCCGAATGGGGGCCAAAACAACCGTGCTCGTTGGCCTGGATGGGCCAGGAGCAGAGGGTGCCTTTCTAACTATTGAGGCATATGACTTCCCAGGCAGAGACGGGGCGCCAGGACCAAGTCCTTAGCCTCGCGAAATGAGATTCGATCCTGGGCCTGAATGGCCAGGATTTCTTTCTCAAGGAGATATGCACCACATTGCTTTGAAGAAGCGGGGTGCGGCTCTCCGCAATTGACACACTTGGCCACACATGATTTAGACTTATCGTGTGCGGCCTTGGAGCAATTTACACAGACTTCGGGTGACCCTGACTTTGCACATCTACAAGATCAATTTTTATGGCCGAAGCGGAGACAGTAATAGCACCGCTGCGGCAGTGGCACAAATGCCTTCACGCAGTAGCGGTACCAACCAGCACGCACCGACTCAGGGAGCTTGTCACAGTCGAGCGTGACGAAGAGTATAGGGGTGTGTCTCGAGGTCCCTCCCTGTTTTCTCATCACACATTCGACCTTGACCGCCCCATAGTCGGCCAGTCGAACAGATCACTGATTGAGAATTATGGGTAACCATGATAGCCATAACCTGTAGAAGGAGAGATGGATTATTATGTGTTAGTATCAGAGAAATAACCTAAATTTGATACATATTTGTTGAAATTATAAACATAAATATGAATTTTGAATAAAATAATGATAAGTATCATTTATTTGTTAAAAAAAAAGTAATTTTGAAAAACAAAAAACCTGGGTTTTTTCAAATTTCACTTGAAAAAGACCCCCAAAACCTGTGGGGGTGGGGGGATTTGCCCACCCTGAATTCAGCTCCAGAAAATAGGGATAATCCAAATCGGGATGTATCTCCTCTGCGAAGAGATCTAACAAGCGCGGAAAAGAGGACTTATTGACAGGCGTAGTATGAGAACCTGTGACTTCTGGGAGCTAAATCTTTTATTATTACCCATATAAAGTAAGGTATAAAAGGGAGTGCAAACTCGCGTAGCACAGTCACTGTCTACCGTCATGACACCTACTCGGAGTGCTGACCCAACCGGGAGGGTAAGCCCGTCAACCCCTGATCCAACCACTGTTTTAAAAATGGCCGGCAAGCCTCAGAGATTTACCGGTTGGAAAAGCAAAGACCCCCAAAAGTGCCACTCTGGCTCAGGCACCCACCAACCAACAGAGGCAGGACCCAGCCAAGAGGTCACACCCCCTGATGGACAGCTCTGATACACCGAGATCGCCAAACAAACGTAGATGGAAGGATGATGCAGGGTGAAAGAGAATTGATACAGAAGACAAAGTAGGGGTTAGTCGAAGGAGAAAAAGAATGCTAAGCTGGGGCTGGATGGGGCACTGAGTCCCGTCAGCATGGCAGCCAGGAGAATAAATTGCCATGCCCCTTATGAGGCTCACTTTCAATTAACCACAGAAATGGTATCCCAAACAGAATCCTTTCCTGACTTGGACCAGACATATTAAACATTCACCCAAAACACCCAAAGCAGTGATACATTCAGACCACTCTTTATCTCCAATACCTCTATCCAAATGTCTGGAAATCTGCTCATATAATACCGTCTAATAGGCCTTACCCCCCCCCCCTCTCCCCTCCAAAATCATGGAAAGTCTAATACTAAAAATAAACTTGCATCACACTAGACACTTGCCCAATTGTTTTCCACCCATTACTTTCAGCAAGCATGCTAAATACCAAAATCACCCAACTCTTACAAGAAGGCCTCAAACAACCCACACCATCCCTAGGAACAGAAATAATAACAAATGACAAGCAAAACCTTGGACACAGTACCCAGACACATCCTCATCAACATACCTAACACACACATGACTCCGACTATAAAAAATTGCTTGGAAATTTTCTCAGGCAGACAAGTACAAATAATATACCACAGCAAGCGATTAATATCACACCATGTGCTTAATAGTCTCACAAGGATCTATATTTCCCTCCACAACCTCAAAATCACACTACAGCTATGCAGATGACCACCATCTTCGCACAACACATCCAAGTAGCTTACAATCTACAACTTTGCATAACAAGACTCAACTACTGATTTCAATAGAACCAAATGATTGACTGTCTCACCTTCAAAATATTCTGTTACTCTTTACAATTTTCAAGTTGGAGTACAAAAAACATATGTACATCACTTAAGCAAATATGCCCCTCCACTTAAAATATCTACTGTGCTGAGTGTCACACAATACAGGACTAAATTTCCAACAATAAACCTTTAGGTGATGTTTCTTGGCCACCACCGGTTACCTGATTTTACCCCTTCAGATTTTTTTTTACTTTGGGGATACCTTAAAGGAAAGGTATACGTAAATAAACCTGATAATTTTCAAGAATTGAAACAAAACATCATTGAAGAAATCAACAAAATCACTTGTGATGTTTTGGAAAATGCCATGAAAAATATAGTGCAAAGAATCTGCTTTTGTTTTTAAAAATAATGGAGAACATTTGAAGGATATTTGCATTTAAATAATAAAACTCCATGATCTACTTTTCACATTTTATACATCATCCACTTTTATAACTATTTTTTATTATATTATTTTTAAAAATATGAAGTAATTTTGGGGCCACACTTTACTAATTATTAAATATATTAAGTAGTGAACATATAGATAGTGATATGTAGATGTTCAAGAACTGCTTAAATGCTATGATAAAGAGTTGAAACCCTTAAAGACAAAAATCATGACTAGTAATTAGTGATGGGACAATACGAGATTTTCAAGCGAGTACCGATACCGAGTATGAGGACAACTGTATACCTTCAATATCAAGTATGAATACCGAATACTTGGTTGTATACCACTAGCTGATATTCCTGGTAATGTCCGGGGTATTTTTAACGCTCATCTTTATAATCTGAAAATATGATCAATTTCATATACGGGTATGGTAGTGCCAATTAGGCAGTCATATAACTTATGTTTTATTTTTTAATGGTAGGGAAAATGTTCCAGCACAATATCTAAGTGATTACAAATGTACACACATTCACACATGCACATCCAGCATGCACAAGCATGTCGAAAAATGTGAAAACCCTGCGTTAGTAGATAATAACAATGCAGAAAATAGTAAATAATCATAACGTGCGTAACAGCCACGTCAGGCGGCCTATGGTCGACCCTGTTGCCTTTTTCCTCTTATGTTGTCCTCAATCAAGAGTTGCACCTGTTTTCCACCAATTGGACGATAGCTTGGCGATTTTGTACTTCGCACAGGACTTTTGCACTCACTTGTTACACGTCCACAGCTTCCTGTTGTATTTGATAGATATGTAGTATATTTGTACATTGTCTAATTTCAAAAACTAAGTACCTACATCCTGCCATTCACAAAGGGGTGGTGAATTAGAAGATACACAGTTTGTGGGGGGTGTATTTCTGATATTAAGTTTAAGCCTAGTTGAGTGACAGACAGGCAGACACACCAATTTTTGTACTGATAGATTATATATTATATAAGCGTGTTTGAAGAAAATTACCAAAGAGCAAATTAACAAGTTTATTCTTCACAAAACAACAGCATTGACAACATTGTGAGTAGAGAATACTGATTTGATGTAAGATTATTGCTTGTAATTCATAGCATTTTTCATACTTTAAGCCCAATACTCTCAAATTATAGTGCAGGAACATAAGCATTTCCGGTTTCATTTTGGAGTGCATATATTACCTCCGACGCTGAATATTCTCTCACTTTCTACAGATGATGGAGGGGCTGACAAATACTTTCTCACAGCTGATGCGAGGAAGACAAAATCATTACTATTTGCTTTCCACCATTGAAGAGGATCTTCTTCGGTCTTTATTATAGCCAAACTTTGGTACTTCACAATTTATTCATGTAGTGCTGCCGTTTCACTCTTTTCTTCGGGTGCCAAAGTAACTTTTGTTACGTTCTTCTTTTTCTTGAGATTTGAGAAGGATCTTGCAAAACTGAAATCATCACTATTTTCTTCAAGAGATCTGAAGAATCGATGGGCGGCAGAGTGCCTGGAAAAACTGGTTTGCTGGCAGCCACTACACCCAAATCCTTTGATAACCAATCAACAACAGCGTCTTCTAGAGATTCGCTATTGTATTCATCCTCAAAAAACCCTGTTTTTGAATCTGGGATCTAGATATGTCACTAAGATTAAGTTTTAATCCACTCACCAAAGCTGTACAATCAACGAACTGCTTCAATATTTTAAGAAGCTTCTCCATAATCTTCCACTGATTGGCTTCCAGACAATTTGGCTTTGGATGGTCGCTGCAATATGATATCAAGGCATTTTTCTGCTCAAAAATTCTCAACATCATGTAGTACTGACTATTCCATCTTGTTGGTATATCTTGAATGAAGCGATGTTGTGGCAGATGAAATCTCCTCTGATATTCTTGAAATTTTGCGAAGGCAGTAGGAGAATGATTGAAATAACCAACTATTTGTTTACATGTGGATATAGGACTCCATTTCAGCGTGTATAGCCGCAGCTGCCATATTGGCTGCATTATCTCTCACAAGATGTATTTTCTTGTTGCCAATATTAAACTGATGGAGAGCTTCTTCGAGAACATCTCTAATATTTTCAGCAGTGTCAGACACTGCCATTGGAGACACTCTCAGAATTGCACTTTTGATTTCCATGTCTTCATTTTTATCCAATGCGACGTGACACTCAAAAATGCAGTTAGATGAACTAGCAGTCCAGCCATCACACCTTAAGGATATATGAGATGCTTCAGTGATACCGTCCTGTACTTTACCTTTAACCTTGGGAAATATATCTTGGATGATATTCTCTTTGATATACTTTCAAGATGGTATTTGATAATTCGGCCAGATGTGGTTCATCAGCCTCGTGAAGCCCAGGTCTTCAACTATAGAAAATGGTTGTAAATCTATGGCTATCATCTCCCTGATGTACTTCTGAATTTGTTTAGCCTTGCTGTCGTTTATGTCCCAAATCTTTTGTTGCTGAAAAACATCTAAAGTTTGCTGCTTGACCACATCTTCAAAGAGTTTTTTTCTTCTTAGTTTGAGATGTAGGATGATTATGGAGTAGTCTTTTCCTTTCTTCTTCTTTTTTCCTCATTTCCCTTTCATCATCAAAATCAGCAGCATGCCTAGCATTTAAATGTTTAAACATATTAGACATGTTGAAGTTGCTACGGAATGATCCTCTTCCCATCTTCATATCAAAGAGCTTACACACAGCCTTATTTTCATCATCTTCAGCTATGTCGTAAAATTTCAAAACAATGCTCTTCTGTTTCGAATTTTATCCACTTGCCATTGCTGATCCCTGAAAAGGGATCAGCAACAGGAATTTCTCGAAAAAACATGTGCATTAATTTCACTAGTACCAAAATTCAACTTGACTCGCTCGCTCGTTTGGCGCTTTTTACTGGTTAATATAGATTAATTTTTAATTAATTCTCAATACATTTACCCAGTTGTGAGTATTGATTGGGAAGTTGCATTTTCAGGAAATTATCTTAAAAAAATTAGAGAGCACTGATTTACTCAGTTGCAAGTAGTGATTGAGAAGTTGCATTTTCGGAAAATTATCTTGAAAAAATTAGCGAGCACTGATTTTAATTGGTGAACACTGGTATGAAACACTAGTAACTGCCATTCATCAGAGCTCCCATGTGATTGGCGGAAAGCCCAACGAATGAGAAAGGTAAAAACGAGCAGCAAATAAACCGCCCAAGTTGTCACATCTCATGGGGTGGCCACACTATGGAATAGGTACTTATTGACTTTATTTGCTAGTACTTCGTAGTACAAATAATCGTACAAATGAATACGATAATATGGGATGAAAGGCCCACTTAATGATTTATAATTTATTCATATTATTTATGCAATTTTGAAAATGCACCAGTTAAACACCAGTCAAAATACGAATATGAGGTCTTACTGTATACATAGATATATTTTTGTGAAGTATGAAATAGCATAAATTAAAAGGGAAACTTAAGGTCTTTGGATGGTGAAGATTATAAAATGCACTAACCTTAATAATCCTGTTGCATGAGCACCGATAAAGGGTTGAAACGGGGGAGAAAAGGTACGGCTCACTCCTCCCCTCTGTACCCCTCCCATGAACAGGAAGGCACAGAAGAGGAGGAGGCCCGCAGATGACTTGCTCCTGGAGAAACTTCCCACACTTCACTCTCAGTTCAAGTGAACCGCTAGTGAAGTGCTTAATGGGAAGTCTGGAACAAGCTTTAGAAGGGGCTTTATAGTGGAAGATGGAAAGTTTTGAGTTAAAAGAAGACAGATTGGTGAGGCTGATGCACATGGTGGCAGCCCTTATGTACCCTCACTCATGGATGTTCTCAATAGTTTTCCCGCACGCAAAAAACCTGCTGCCGTTATTCTTCAACAATTTACTGTAATATAATGATTTCACTTGAAATTATATTCGTATTTTCATCTTCACCTTCGTTCTTTGCCAGGATTACCACATATTTAGAAAACAACTAATCTATACCATTAAATTATCTGGATAAAGTGTTGAACCGGAAAAAAACAGATGCGTGTGGTGGCAGCACTTGTATAACCCCACCTTTATTCAGGAATGTTCTTGATTGTTCAACAGTAGTATCTTTTGGCAATTGGCAAAAAATAGACTCAACTTGATAAACGATATAATATCAACAAACACGTTCATAGTGGGAAGGATGCTGCCGAAAGCGGCAGTAAAACACTGACACGTCAGAGTTGTCAATATCAACAACTTTCTCCCGGGTTCGTGCTGCCAGCAGCAAAAATCGGCAGAAAGTTTCTGGTATTCTTGTAGTATGAAGAGGCCTTTAAGGGTCTTGGATTGAATGTTGGTATCGAAAACTAAGGCAAAAAATTTTCAATACAAGTACCAATACCACTAAAATCATTCGATACCATCGATACTTGATGTCAATACCAAGTACTCGTCCCATCACTACTAGTAATCCTAATCTCAAATATTCAATGAAACTATATTGGGAAATTGAGTCAAGAGTTTGGAAAACTCTTGGCAACAATCACCTATTTTACATGTATCATTACATCTCATTAGATTATTTTTTGTAGCAACAATAACACAGTGATAATCAAGGTAAACCCTGTGTTTGCAAATTCTTGGAAATTAGGAGAACTATACAAATGGTACACAAGATACAACTGAGTTCAAGCCCATATAGTTCTCACCAATACCCAATTCTTTTGAAATCAATGAGGCCTAGCCTACTAACCTTGCCCTGTGGAATAATGAAGTTCATCACAAGGGAAAGTGAAGGAAAAGGGGCTCAGTTGAACCGAACACTCATATCTTTGATAAGAACAGTTAAGAGTATAATTTGTGCCACATATGATATACCAAAATTTCAAACAATTTACTCTTATTATAGTATGAGATAATTTTCCTGCATTTATACAGCACCTAGTGCTTTGGGTCACCAGCCCCATTGTTTTGAGTGAGTTTATGAAACAATCATGCAGTGTGATAAATCCTATAATATTATTAACAACAGCATATAACGGTATTTAGGAAGGAATCAGTTTGTGCCTTGCCTTTCACTAGGAAATTTCTACAATCTTACTCTTCTTTTTTGGCTCTGCATGAGCACCAGACCCCAGTAATCTGCTGCCACAAGGGAGGCAGCTTTTCCTTGTAAGTGACATACACTCAAACAAACAAGATATAATTTCTTGATAATCATGAATAAAAAGAAAATATTAGACCTATTTTTCACATATTACTGGAGAGGACAGCACTTGTTATTAATAAGGATTTCATTTGCCTTTCTCCTCCTCCTGATTATTATAAGACCATTGCAAAAATCTCTTGAGTGTTAAATCAATTCATTTTTCTTAAAAATAACTTGGATGAGAGTCAATATATGAGGTTTAAGGTTAAGAACCAGTGGGTTGCTGCCCAATCCAAGTGGATTATCTATGGCAGCTAGGATAAAAAGAGGCAAATCATCTATAAAAGGTGAAGGAGACAACTTTGTGACAAAAATTTAAATGAAGGGTTAAAAGATTCCTCCGCCAATATGAATCGAAAATGGGTGTGTTGAGGGATAGTTAAAAGGGTCAGGAAACAGGACAACCGGAGAATGGTAAAATGACTACAATCCAACAAAAGGTGGGCAACCGATTGGTCCCCACCGCAAAAATGACAGCAAAGGCTGATATGGACACTACCTGAAACAAGATGGCCATGAGTAAGTCTTGTGTGGCCAATGCAAACTCGGCAAAGGGCCACCTCCAACAACCGCATTCTATGAAGGCTCGAGGGCCAAGAGTGAATAAAATTTTTTATTTTGTATAGTTTGGATGATGAACAGTCATTCCATTCATTCTGCCACAGTTGAAAAATATATTTTCTTATTGAAGGAAAGTAGTCCCTAAAAGGCAGAGCCGTGTTCTCAGGGGACAGAATATGCTGAGCGGGTCAGCTGATCAGCCCTCTTGTTGCCCAGGGACCCAGCAAAAAAATAATTGTATATCGGGACACATTTTGGATCAGCCAGTTGCAAATTTCTGTGACTAAGGGATGGGACACATCAAAAGATCTAATTAACTGTAATTCCTTGAGTCAGAAAAAAATTACGAAATCACTAAAAGGTCAAATTTTGATGAGTCTAAAGGCTAAAAGGATTGGTGAAAATTCAGTGGTAAAAATGGATGCTGCTGGTGGCAAAGATAAAGTTAAGAATTCTCCTCCTGGGTAGATTAACTGTGGTGCCCACACCACCGTCTGACTTAGAGCCATCCGTGTATAATGGGCAGCATTGTTTGTGTGAGGTCGAATGCTCTAAGAACAGGCACTTAATGATACAAGGGCCCATAGAAGACTTCTCCAGGCTCCAGATGTTGGTACATACTGTGGGGAGAGGAGCAAACCAACTAGTGGTCAGTAAGGATGGAAGGGTAAGGACCCTTGGAGCACCCAGGTTAGAGATGATCTATGTAAAGGTTCAAGGGGCGGGGTAAAGATGGCAACTTATCATATGCCACTGTTGATTCAGCAGCATATACGCATCTGTAGATCTCTGATACAGGGGCTTGCTGTACTTGGTAGAGGTATCGCAAAGGGAGTACCCAACTCTCGCAGTAAAAGCTGTTGACAGAAGTACGGAAGGCTCCCTCCACTGGAAAGGCGAACTCTGAGGTTTCAAATGGAGTTCAGCATTTTAACCACTTCCATACGATTTGCGAAATGTGTTGCCAGTAATGAAAAATGATTTTATTGACCCACCTCAAAACATCAGATTTTGGGGGGTTTTTAAATAAAATATATATATTATAAATAAAATAAATATATATATATTATAAATAAAGAAAAAATATTTTTTAATAAACTGTACATATATATAATAATAATAAGAAAATATTGAAAACCACCTACTAAATTTATTTGTTGTGCCATTCTTTGAAGTGTTCGACGCTACATAGGCCTGGTTTTTCTGGGCATCCAATGAAACACTTCCTTGTTTCCTTACGTTTTGGGTAACACACTCGACATCGCTTTTTGGGATGCATTTGTGAGCTACCAGGCAATGGTTCAATTGGAGTGAGAGTGTGAAGTTTTTTTTTTGCTTTTGCTTGTGACCTGCACGAGGATTGCTAGCAATAAATTTATCGCGAGTTGCCACTCCTTCTGGATTATACGTTTCCAGGATTTGACTTACGATCATGATATATCTCTTGAAAGTAAATTTTTCATTTACAATATTTTTGTAAATGATTAAACTGTTTAGCAGCATATGCATCAGGAAGTGTAGGCCTAGCTTCTTGAACCATGCAAGCGATTTATGACTTGGGTCAAAGGGTTCCAGAAGTTGGTCTGCTTTATCAACTCCTCCCATGAGTTTGTTATACCTTTCAATGTGTAAAGGCTTTTTGTAAACTTTTCTGGTTCTGCCAAAATACATTTTATCCTTTTCAATAAAGCCAGCCGAATACTTTGTAGTTATTATATGCACTGATCTTCGGTCTTCCCACTTTACTATCAGAGCATTTCCTTTGCGAACAAAAGACGCCTCATAATGCTCAAGTTTCTCATTAGCAAGCTCCTTTGGCACTCCTCTGTTCGCAGAAGTTATTTTCTGTGTTTCCAAAAAGTGTTACAAACGAGTGCTTGCATACCAGTTATCCACAATTACATGACGTCCCAGGCCATGCACAGAGTCGACAAGATGAGCAACTAACTTTTCACTAGATGATCATTTATTCCATCAACCTCAGGCAAAGAAAGATTGTTTTCACGGTCTTTGCCATAGTATACCTTCCAGTTATAATTGTAGCCAATCCACTTTTATTCACTGTTACACATAACAAATACTTTGATGCCAAATCTAGCACATTTTGTTTTTATAAATTGCTGAAATCCTAGCCGCCCTTTCCATAAAACTAGAGCTTCATCAATCAAAATATGCTCGCCTGCATCCACATCCCATGAGTTTGTTATACCTTTCAATGTGTAAAGGCTTTTTGTAAACTTTTCTGGTTCCGCCAAAATAAATTCCAGTATAGAAATAAAGTGCAAGAAATGTCAAAATGTCACTTTCAGTTATGTCTTTCCACCAAATACTACTTATAATTCGATTACTTTGATTGAAGATTCACATCAAAAAAAGCCTTTGCTTTATCATTTACACAAGAAACAATATGTTTTATAACAACATTGGTAATAAACTTTTTCTAAACACTCTAAAGCAGTAATGTCTGATAAGCCAGCTGTCGGATTGATACCACTAAAATTATGAACCAATTGAGGCTCTGGTTCAGGTCTTGTGTCAGTAAACACATCGATAACTCATTTCCACCCTCCAGCCATTTCTCGCTACTAACATTGTCCATATCACTTTCATCTGGCGCATAGTCACTCCCACTGTCACTGATACCCTCCTCACTTGATATATTTTTTATGTTAGTATGGTAATAAATCACAAATTGACAAAAAATAACAATAAAGTTTCAACTACCACACACCTTTCAGAAGATGCAGCCGGCAACTGAAATGAAGCCTACTTGCCACTCCTCAGTAAAAAGTGTAAGCTTCTGATTGGTCAAGAAAACTGATGTCACATCATCGAGCAGCATTACTAACATATCAGAGAATCCTCTGACAAGCATTACGACATATCTACATTCCAACAGAAAGAATTATAGTAATGATGCCCACATTGGCGTCATCGCCCTATGCCCCAGTGGAAATACATTACTTTGATTTTATTTGTGGAAAAGCAGAATCCCTTAAGTTGTGCTCTTTTGGAGACAGCATCGATGTGTTACTGATGGAAGGTGAGGTGAGGAACAGTAGTGCTAAGTCATCGACAAACAGAGGTGCTGATACACCCTCTGGGAGAGACAAAATAATATCATTGATGGCAATTATAAAATATAAGACACTTAGAACACTGCCCTGAGGAACTCCCTCCTCTTGGGGTTGCAGGTCAGACTATGCGTCTTCAACACATACCTTGAAGGATCGAGATGCTAAAAAACTCTGATAAGTGACGGTAAAAGGCCTCTCATCCCACAGACATATAGCTGCTTCAAGATGCCGTATTCCATGTTGTGTCATAGGCTTTCTCGATATCGAAAAATATGTCCAGGGCTCGGTGCTTTAATGAGAAAGCTTTCTGGACCGATCCCTCCAAATGTACTAGTAGGTCACGAGTACTATGACCTTTGCGGTAGCCACATTGAAATTGAGAGAGAAGGTGATTGGTTTCTAGGAACCAGTTTCGGTGCTCCAACACTATTTTTTCCAGCAACTTACTCAAACAGCTGGTGAGAGCTATAGAGCGGTAGTGATCTGCATACAACCTGGCCCTGCCCAGTTTGACAAAGGAAAGGATGATCCCAATGCACCATGATGAGGGGTAAAAACCCTTCACCCATATAAGGTTGTACAAATCAAGTAAGAAGAGAGTAGATAGTGGATGTAGGTGCCAAATCATATTGAAATGGATCTCGTCAAGGCCAGGGGAGGATGATCTGCAGAGGGACAAAGCGCTACGCAGCTCATGGATGCTGAATAGTGTTATATGGAAGGTTAGATTTTGTTGTGAAGTTGAGAGATGAGACTCTTTCTTTGATTTGTAGGGTAGAAAAGCCTTATCGTAATGGCTGACACTGCTGATGGTGCGGAAATGGTCAGCTGTCAGGCTGTTGTTCTCCAAGGAACTGTGTAAGTTGAGTGTGGGGTATGATAATCAGCATAACAGCCCCTGATCAAATAATTCTCTTCCAGATCTTAGCGGTAGGTGCCATAGAGGAAATTGATGAAACATATCTGCGCCATGAATTTCGGCGAGCCTGACCAAGGGTTCTTTGGCAAAGCGTACAAGCTCAGTTTCGGTCAACCTTGTTGCACAAAGTTGGCTTCTTTCAGAATTGGGCATGGGCTAACTTGTAGTTTTTGATAGCTGTTGCACACACCAAGGTCCACCAGGAAACAGTTGAGCGACCCGTGGTGGGTTGCCTCTGTGGGATGGTCTGTGTTGCTGCATTGTAGATAGTCGATGTAAAGTATTCTACTGCCGCGTCCACTTCATTGAAGGTCCCCAAGGATACACTTGTGAAGGACATCTCTTGGAAACATTCCCAATCTGCATAACCTAAGTCCCACTTAAGGGGCATGGTTGTATGAGGGCTAGCTTGAATGGCCGACAAGACAATAGGGAAGTAAGTGGTCACTCTCGTGGAGATCATCAAGAATTGAACATCGAAATTCTGTAAAGCAATCCGGGGAACAAACAGACAGGTCAACACAGCTAAAAGAGTCCGTCTAGACATGATAAGAGGTAAAATCGCCAGTGTTTAAAACACAAAGAAAGTCAGATAATAAAAGAGACTCTATAACACTGCCTTTGGTATTTCAAGTGATGTCACCCTAGCATGGGTGATGGGCATTAAAATCTCCTAGTAATAAGAATGGGGAAGGCAACTGGTATATAAGTTCTAAAAGGTCGGGTCTTGACAATGATAAACAACGGGGAAGGTAAATAGAATAAACGGTAAAAAGCTTAGTAAGAAAAACCCTCACGGCAATAGCTTGGAGGGTAGTATGTAGAGGGATGGGAGAAACATGGTAGGATGAACATGATGGTTAAGTTTATGATTTCATAAAACTACGTAACTTAGTGAATTGATAAAATTTGCTTTTGTCAACGCTTCACAATTCTTTCGCCATTTCAGGTATGGCGAGAGCCTACTAACTATGAGACGGATTGCTACTTCTACTTTGTCAAGACTTCAGGCTTCACTAAGAAAAATAAACATTGTATCGAGTACCCAAATTTCGACACTGCGATATGACCTGTGTTACATTCAAATAAAATTTTCATTCCAAAATTTAAGTCTGCCATCTCAAGAATTAGTTGATGTTTTTGAAAATACTATTATGGACTCTGAGGAGTCGGACACTGAAGATGTTTTTGAAAATATTATTATGGACTCTGAGGAGTCGGACACTGAATGTGACCCCAACTTTAGTTGGAAGTGATTTCATAATTACAGGAAGCCAGCAAGGACTACTTAGTCCACTCAAAGGGCAGTCCCATTCTATATTAATATGCTAGTAGTCCTCCTTTGGACATTGTCACCACGATGATCACTCACGCAACATTCAATCCACAACAGGGCTCCCTATTTAAACATTATTATTATTTGTAAAATAACTGTTAATTTTGTTTAATCATTGATTTTAAAAGTGAATATTTTTTTAGCTGTTTGTTTGAAACCTCCTCCGTCCTTTCAGTTTAAAACCGTTGTTACGAGTGATACCATGGTTGTACTTCAAGGATTGGGAGAATTTTCAGGAGTTTGCTAGAAAATATCACCCAAATAAGGAAGTGGTAAATCACCAACTTAATTTGTGTTACAATAATGTGGTTGCATAAGTTTTACAAGTTATGTAAAAAGGCAAAGTAGTGAAATGTGATTGATGTAGAAATTTTACCAAATAAACTCTAAAAGTGAAAAATCGCCTAAAAAGTTAATGAGGGGGCTTCTACCTCTCCTCACAGTAAGGCCACCTCTCCATACTCCCTGTCTCCTGTATGCCATCTTTCATCATAAAGGTAAAGTATCTAACATTAAACTCATTATTATTTATTAAATTTGGTGTGAAAAACAATATAAATGAGTGCAAATTTATTATGTTTAGGTCTTAATTTAAGTGCAGGGAATGAATTAAATGAGTCAGCATTAATTTATATGGGAAACATTGCTTCAAAATTAGTGTTTAAATATATGAGCAGTCTTCTGGAATGAATTATACTCATAAGTAGAAGTTCAATTGTATGAAAGAGATTAGATTTATTTCTATGAAATAACCATTTAATTTGTCACAAAGTTTATTTTTAAAACTCACTTTTATTTCTAAGAAATATTTTTTGCCTTTATATAATCTCTTGACTAAAAATAGAATAGAGCCTGCCCCCATGCGAGTAACATCAAAATTCCCTGAGATCCTTAAATTGAAAGGCACAAAATTCTTACATGAGGGTTGGGAAGATTGGGGACAGCAAAATGTTGATCCAAAATAGGATAACTATGGTTGGAAATATCTAAAGGTATTTTAGCATTTGATCCACCAGTTGACATATTTGAATTGATCTCTGCTTCTTTAAGTTTTGCCATTTATCAAATGATACAAGTCTTGGTTGTCTTTCCACCCAACACAAGAACCATAAACTGGACACAACTTCTCAAAAGAGAACATGTGCATGAATTTATACTTTGATATTCATACTGTAAAAATAAGAAAAGTAAAGACAAATGTAATTAAGGATGGAATTTATAAACTGGATGATGGTTCTACAAATTTGTTTACGCAAAAATGTTGAAATATTCCCTACAGAGTGGATGAGAATGACCAATACACTCTTTTATGTTTAATCTCTTCAATTCACCTTTTTTTTTCATCTGTTACTCCGTTCCCCTCTTCACTTACTGGAATACACCAATTCTATTTCAATACTATTTTGAAATGATACAACATTGACTGAAAACTTATATGTTGGATCTTGGCTTGTCATTGAAATTTGTTGAGTTTATGGGATGGACCTTAGTTGTTAGCAACATAACCCTTTCGCTGCTGTCCCTAAAGAAATGTGCATGTTTTATAAAATGGTTATTTTTGTTTATATATATATATATATATATATATATATATATATATATATATATATATATATATATATATATATATATATATATATATATATATAATAGTACAAGAAAGAGAAATTGGACACGAATGAGCAATGAGACAAGAAACAGGAGTTTTTTAGAGGTAAGAGAAAGGGACATTAGAAGAAGACTAGAATCAAAGAGAGCAGAGGGTGGCACAATGAAGGAAATCCTTTACCGAGAAGACAGAGATAACGCCAGGGGAAAAAAGTTTGAAATTCCTGGCCGGGATACGAACCCGGGTCTGCTGATTGCCAGTCAGATGCTCTACCGCTGAGCTACCAGGCACAGTGACTCTACTTCACCCAAACCGTTACCCCATCAAACCCAGTATCTCTCTAAGCTAGGAACCTCCAAGGAATTTTTATACCACATCTTCTCACCCGCTCACAATTTAAAGGCTCATCCCCAAGTCACATACAAAGAAGAAGGAGCAAATGAAAGTTCTGCGGGTGATAACAACCACCACAGGGCTTTCCCAGCCAGGAATTTCAAACTTTTTTCCCCTGGCATTATCTCTGTCTTCTCGGTAAAGGATTGCCTTTATTGTGCCGCCATCTGCTCTCTTTGATTCTAGTTTTCTTCTAATGTCCCTTTCTCTTACCTCTAAAAAACTCCTGTTTCTTGTCTCATTGCTCATTCGTGTCCAATTTCTCTTTCTTGTACTATTGTTATATAGTCTGCAATGCAAGGTTTCTGCACCTTTATTTCTGTCTTCAAAATTGTTTTGAAAGGCAGAAAATAAATATGGCAAAAGCCCTGTGGTGGTTGTTATCACCCGCAGAACTTGCATTTGCTCCTTCTTTTTATATATATATATATATATATATATATATATATATATATATATATATATATTCGTGAATTAATACTTGATTTAATTTTGATATGAAATAGGTTATATAGAAGAATTAAAAAATGCATAAATATAAAAATAAACAAATATAAATAGCAATACTTACATTTACTAATAATTCATTAGTGTGGTATCTTTTGAAGCAAGGGATAATGCAGAATCTGGGGTTCTCTGAGCATGTTTCTTACTGGTATCTATTCTTTTTTTATCACATGCAAAGAAGTTTCAAATGTAACATCATTAGTGCCAGTAAAAGTTTCACAAGTTTGAGTTTTCCTGACCGAATCGGTTAGATCTGTCCACAATAGGCCTATAGCATCATATTTTTGTTGTGTTTTCTGGGCCAGTGCAAAAGTGTCATCTTCTGAATCACTAAGATTTTTGGCATTTGGCAAATCCCCCCAAGGCAGGATTATCATTTGCATCACCAAACTCACTTCCTGAATCACTAAATTCATCATTATTTTCACTAGCACTCGAAGCACTTTCCAAAAATATCTTTTGAATGGTCGCTTTTTCAAACTCACTAGCCCTGCGCTTCAACATAGTGAAGGGTACTGGAGATAAATAGTCGAACCTACTTATATATATATATATATACAACCGCAGTTCTGTTTTCTATTGCCAGATGTACGATAATGAATCAAATGAATCTTTCAATGACAAAAGAAACTACTTGCCAATGACAATGCACTAATTAAAGCTTTATAAAAAACATGACTTAGAAGATCAGTCCTGCATCATGGACTAGGCTTTTAGATGACTGGGGAGATCAGTCCCATGCAGCGAAAGGGTTAAGTAAAAACCTAAAAATAAAATCTGGTAAGGGTTTTGCCACTGATTTATTTTAGATTGAGGAATAACAGTTTAATGAAATCCCAACCACAGATATCGACGGTGCATGGCAGCTGCTGTGAAAGGGAGCAAAATTGCGACTTCCTCCAGAGTTACCATACCCAAAGTTGTAAGAAAAATGGACCATGCATTCGCCGGGCTATTCCCCACATATGTGCTAAGCTTATTACCCCAAAAAAACATATATCATGAGGGAATGGAGCCTCCCTCCCCTACCCCCAGGTCCTTGCACACTGCGAGATGGTCCCAGACACAATTGTTCTGGAGCTTGCCTAGCAAACATCTCCCTCCTCAAAATTCCCAAATCATTCCATTTCTTCCCTTTAAAGTACGGTCCAATGGTTTTCGATGGTAAGGTCTCAATTCCAAAGCTACCCAAGGTAAGTACACTATTTCTCATTTCCTGGCAGACGAAACAAGTCCTTCAAACTTTACCTCATCTCTCCACCGTTTCTTTTAAACTGTGACTAACGAGGATTCTCTGAGCTTACATCGCTTAGAAAATCTCCCCTGAAAAGACCCCCTTTATCTTTTCAATCTCATTTACCGGTTTCTCTTTTCCCAGGCCTTCAACCACCCCACTTTTGTTTACAACCCTAATACGTTGGTTTCGCACCTTTAAAGCTATGGTTGTGACTAACAAAGTAGCTTAATATAACAGATGAGAAAAACTATTAGGGTCGATCAAAACCACCTCAATCAGAATATCTACATGTCAGATAGTCACTACCCTGGTATAATCTGCATCCCAGTGAGTGGCCGTTATACTGAGACATGCAAGTACTACTAACAATTTGCATATAAACCTTCAAAATCAGGTTATTTATATATACACTTTCCCCCATATAATTGTCTAGTTTTCCTTAGAACATACCCAGTGGGCTGACCTGATTCCTGCCCAGTTGACTTCAAACACTGGCATGGATTAACAAGAAGTGTGCTACAAAAAGGCATTACTCCAAGTGCTGTAGAAGCTTTGGGAGCAGAGGTTTGGCAAAAAATAGTCAGAGACGATACTTTTCCTGGGTGGTTTCTTGGGCAAAACCAGAAAGCCACATTGAGCTGTTGAATGAGCTTATTGGCCTTAAGCCTAAAGGGCTTAGCTTAGGGTATGACTGGTGTATCTCAGAGGAATACACACCAGCATGTACAAGCACATAATGCACTAAGACCCAGAGCAAATGGTATCTCCCTATCAGCAGGCTCTTAATAGGGGATGTGCACAAAGCACCAGTTGCCAAGCAGAAAAGGGTAGGAGACCACATCCACCTCCAACAATTCAAGCTTGTCTGTGGATGCATAAAACTTGCATCCACAAACCAAGTACTAAATATCATGGAACAAAGTGTGTCCATGGCACAGGTATGAGACCATAAGGCTGCAAATATGGGTCTCCAAAGTGAGATGACGGTTGAAAACAAGACCAAGGAAACTGTGTGAATCTACTACTTTCAGACAAACCCTGCAGGTCACACTCTTTCTGCTCCACAAGGCTGAAGAGGGATTCCCCTACCTATACAGAGAAGCAACATTCTCAAAGAAAAGAAATTCAGATATGAAAATTGAGAGGTGTTCCCTTACAATAATCATGTTGAGGGTCTCCATGATACTGTATCCCATGTGGTATCATAGGCCTTCCGGATCGAAAAAAACAAACTGTGGTGGTGTGCTGTCTATGAAAGAAGGCCTGGCAGATAGCATTTTCAGTCAGAGCAGAGCTTCCGAAATGGAGTGGAGTGGAATGTGCAGAAGCCGCATTCTACAGAATACAGGTGGCCTCTGCTGTCCAGGAAAAAGATTTACCAATTTCTCCATCAACTTGCACACACATGAGATTAGAGAAATAGGGTGGAAAGTGGACGTGGTAGGGTGATCTCTCTGTCCAGTTTGCGAAAGGCGAGCACAGTAGCCATTCAGCAGAA
Source organism: Ceratothoa steindachneri (assembly GCA_963969495.1). NCBI lineage: Eukaryota > Metazoa > Arthropoda > Malacostraca > Isopoda > Cymothoidae > Ceratothoa > Ceratothoa steindachneri. The sequence goes on along the minus strand of OZ018333.1, from coordinate 49,596,057 downwards.
GTCTGGGAGAGCTTCTATCCAGACAGAAAAGCCATGCTTCGCTCACCTAACTGTCGAAACATTGCATATGTGAAATTGTCCAGACCAGGGGTTGTCTATGCACGAAGCGTGAGTGGGATGCAATTCAGTCAATCTAAACCTGCCATTGAAGAGTTCTCCATCTCTAGAGGTAAAGTCCAGTCAGTAGCCTTCAGGGACATCATGACCTCTGGTGGAGCAGCGATCCAGCTAGAGAATGTGGATGCAAATGATTCCACCATTGATACAGGGTCTGAAATTTGGGTCCCGTTCTCCTTGAGAACAGGATGGGAAGTCCTGCAGGGACTTGCCTTTGAATCCTTTTGACTCTCTTCTACACCTCTGGAAGAGGGGTCTTTCCTTAAAGTGAAGATACATATACCATCAAAAAGAGTGGCGTGTGCACTTTGAAACATACTAGAACCTAGCCCTAGTTCAATGGAATTCATCTAAGTCAAATTGCAAGGGCGATGCTTAAGAGAGCATGTAGTCATAATGCTGCTCCCGTGGTGAGGAGGCTGCCAGAGAACAACAGTAACAACAGCACCATCAACTCACCAAAGCTCCTTGACCAAAACGTTTCCTGAAGTGAAGACCAATGAGCCAACTCCAAGCACAACACAAGTGGTTTGTCTGGTGGCAACAGCTCAGAAAATGATAGTTGAATGGGCAAGTGGTTGTATTGGTGTTTTACTAATTCTCTCTCTCTATTAATTCAGAAATTATATAAATAAAAATCTTAACTTGATCATAAATGAAGTCTTAAGCCAATTACTTTTAGTTAAAATGTTATGTACAATACAGCACCTGCTCTCCTTGAAGGTAAAATGCCTAGCTTTGATATACTGTAGAGAATGGAGCAGAAAATGGGCCCATTTTTTTTAATAATTTTTTTAAGTCTCAAATAAATAAAAATTTGAGCTTTATCATTTTATTGCAGGAACTTATAAACCGATCCTTTAATTCTGAGGAAATAATATGGATTACATAAGGCTTTTGATTAAAGAGGCCTAAGAGTATAAACACGAGGGCCACTTAACCCAGGTTTTAGAGCGTGGGACAACACATGAAAAATAACATAGGGAACATAAAAAAAAAATGACTTTTTAGAGACTAATAGTTATGGGCCATGATAGAAAAACTTAATTAGCCCATTTCACAGTATCAAACTAAGGATATTAGCAAAACCTAACATAAAAAATTATACATGGAACATAAAGAATGACCTTTAGAGACTTTAAAAGTTGTGGGCCATGACAGGCAAACTTAATTAGCTCATTTCAGGAAATTAGCAAAACCTAACCTCCTACCCCTAATTAGCTCCTTTATAATTGACAAAAATAAATTGGTGTATTAAAAGGCAATACAAGAAAGACAAACACAACACTCATGGTTCTTGTGTTTGAAATGTTAACACACTGGTGCTTCAAGGTTGAGGAAAAATTGAGAAAGGAATGTCATCCTACCTAAAGTTTACAATGTTAGGTAGGGGCAGTTTCTTTCAGGGTTTTATATTCGTCAGGATTTGCAGGTTTTCTGAATGAAATGAACTTATCACCTAGTGCATGTTTGTTGCTCAGATACTCAATCATACACAGCACATATACACTATACCTACCTACTCAAATGCATACATTTCTTTTTTATTCTTAACATCATTTACTTACATATGTAATTAATAAATAAATATATAACATGAGAATCATCCATCACAAGCAGTTCAGCATTTTCTCTCTCAGGGCACTGAATCTATTAGCTAAGATAAGAGGTTATGTGTCACTTTGTCTCAAACACATAAAATGTCTTGCCCCATCCATACATTTACCCACAATTCACCTTGACTTGTTCCAGACCCTACACTAGGCCTACCCCTCCTAACTACTTTCCTTTGACTATTTTTCTCTTTTGCCCTACTTCTATTTGATATAAGTAGGCTAAGCCAAAATGTTCTAAAACTATATCTACATCTACCTGGTCTATCTCACTATCTATCTTGGTCCCAGAGCTAGCCTACATATCATCTCTAAATGACAATGCACTCATGCAATCTACATACAACACATGTATTCCTCTCTGCTATCACACCACAAACATTCAAATATACACAGATTCATGCTGTCATTCCTGAACTTCCCTTTGCTCAGACACCAACTCCATGCAATCAGCCATTTCACAGAAAAACAACTGTAAAGAGGAAAAACTAATTAAAGCAAAAAAAACAAACAAACAAAAAAAACAGACCTTAAATCCTTTTTTTGTAATTCCAATTAAAATGAAACAGAGAAAACCTTATAGTTAACCAATCAGGGAAAATTTAAACAATGAGGGATTAAATTAGAGTTCTGAAATGTAAAAAAAAACGAGTAACACTGATTCTGAATGACTTATTAAACCCATATTTAATATAACTTGCGCTTATCTTGTATGATACCCTCACTTAACTATGTTGCAAGACTTATAACTACAATTTTATTGATAATTACGCTTAATACACAATATATAACAAATATCTGGTTTAATAACAGAGCTCACTGAAATAAATCCAGCTTCTGTGACTAGTCATAACTTCTGCAAAGAGATGATAGACAGACAATTTAGAATAGATTAGATGTAAATTTTCTGTAGATATTTTATTTATATGGTTCTTGCTGCCCTATAGTATAATAACAAGTTTAGTTATTTTTTCTTTGACTATTTTAGGTTATTTATCCAAATATGTTCTTCATTTTTGGTGGTTGTAAGGTGAATTGCAGAAAAACTAAGGTTTCCTCCAATTTTGACAGAATCAAACTGTTGTCATATTTCAATTTCCTATTTGCCATAAATGAAGACCAGATTTTGGCAAAGTACAAATACAGAAAGCAGCAATGATTAAGGATTTAAGGGAAGAAACAATTGCCCAATCCAAGTGGATTCTAAATAGCAACAGAAACAAATGGGGGCAAATTAATTATAAAAGGAGAAGACCACTATGAGATAAATTTAAAAATGAAGGTGAAGGTTTAAAAGATTCCTCTGCCAGAAAGAAACAAAGGTGGGACAAGCGAGGGATAGTTGACAGGGTCGGGGACACAAGACAATGGTGAAATGATGGAATTCCAGTAGAAGATAGAGCATGAAGCGAAAGTGGAACACAACTCACTCAAAGTAAACCTGTCATCGAAGGGTTATCCACCTCTAGAGGTCTAGTCGGCGGCCTTCTGTGACATCAAAGCGTGCATTGAATGCTGGCGGAGCAGCATCCTGGCTAGAGAATGTGGTCACAAAGGATTCTGCCAGATGCGAGGTTCGAGATTGCAGTCCCCTTCTCCTGGAGAATGGGAGGGGAAGGCTGCAAAAACTTGCCCCTTTAACTCACTTCCACACAACCTGCTAAAGGGGTCTGCCCATTAAGTGAAGAGACGTATGCCCGCCAAGAAGAGCAGCATGCATGCTTCAAAACATACCAGAACCTAGCAGTTCTCAGGCAGTGATACATATACTTTTAGGACGCCTTTCTCCAACTCGTTGATCAGGTCAGCAAGGACCTGACCCCTGGGATTGATCGAGTAGTCTCCCCTAAGGGGGGTGTCTACTGCTCAGATGCAAGAGAAAGGGCCTCGACAACCATGCCATGATGCGGCGAAAGTCCCCAGTGTTGAAGTCAGCTGATGGTGGAATGTACAGTATACCTCCTATCCAGGAGCAGCTGAGACATCATGCGGGTGTAAATCACACATCCTTTTGTAGTGGGGTCATAAAACACTTATAACCCGGGAGGGTGGAGAGGGGGCATGCGACCAGCATGGTCTCCTGCAAAAAGATAGCCAAGGAAAAATGGAATATGAGCCTCCACAGCTCCTCCCAATTGTCCCGGAGTGCGCAGCAATTCTATTGGAGATGTGGGGAACCTTTCTGAAGAGAAGATCCTCACAGGAGTGGCCAGGCACGCTTGGGGTGGACAATGTGGTGTCATCTTCGAGGACTTATCAGGTGAGTCTTTTCCTCCGCCTCAAAACCTTAAGCAGGCGGGGCAGCTTTGGAGGCAGGAGTCCCTCTTTTGGAGGATCCTCCGGCTCTGAGCCACCCAGCCTACCACTGGCTGTAAGCAAAGGAGTGCAGCTCATTTAGTAGGACAGCTTTATGAAGCCCAGAAGATGGCCTCATGACCAATTTCAGGGGTGTTGCCTCCTGCGAGTCTAACGACTTAGTGGAGGCACACAGCCATTTTATGTAACGGGAAAAAGGAAAAGCCCTAGTTTTAGCTGGGTCTGGGTGTGAACACTTTAATCCACCAGCTCTTCCAGGGGAGCCCCTGGGGTTGGTAGAACCTGCAGGAGGGCTCCAAATGGGCACAGAAATGACCGTGCTCGTAGGCCTTTTTTTTTTAATTTTAGGAGCCTATCTGGCGACTGCCCATTTGGGCATGCTCGTAGGCCTAGAGGGGCCGGGAGCAGAGGGTTTGTTTCTTAACATTGAGGCATAAGACATCCCAGGAAGCGCTGGGCGCATCAGGACGAAGGCCATAGTCTCGCAAAATGAGAGAGAATCCTGGGCCTGAATGGCCAGGATTTCCTCAAGGAGATACACACCACGTTGCTTCGAAGAAGCAATTGACACACTTGGCCACACATGAATTTGACTTATTGTGTGCAGCCTTGGAGCAACTTACACAGAACTCAGCAAGATACTTATCTGAAATAGATAAGGTCTTGGCTTTCACAGGGGCACCAGCCGGGGAAGGAGATCACTCCTCTCCTTGTGAGGCCTTGGGGTCCCGAGCCATCTGAGGAGGAGCTTGCATAGGGGTAGACACAGGTTCTGTGCTTGGTACAGAGGCCAGGTCAACTCCATGGAAGATCCTATCATCTGGGGCTGAGTAACCTCAGGGTCCATGTCTAGAACAGGGGGAGACGGCCTCCATGTGGCCATCTCTCCTTGAGACATCACAGATCCCATTTGAGGTTCCTTTTTCACCTTCTAATCCAGGCGAACCAGCATCCATCGAGGAAGAGAAGGGGGCAAATAGACTGATGTCCTGTAAACTACTTGCGCAGGCTATCAGGACATTATGGGACGCAGGCGGACAGGCCCTGCCGTTGGAAAAAGGGACAGAATGCTGAGGGAGTGTCCCTTGCACCCATAGGCAAAGGAGAGGAGTAAGCCTCCTCTCCTAGGAAGAAATTTTGATGGTCCCCTGAGAGAGCACGGGAGGGCAGGGGGCCTACCTTTTTTCAGTAGAGCTGCCCGAAGGCAGCTCCGGTGATGGTAGAGGGCAAGGTAAAGGGAGAGAAAGTTTTTTAGAGATTCATCATTGGGAATGGGGACCCTATGTGATTCATGGGGTGCATATGCAAATCACCACATGCAGCAGCCTGCTCTGCGAGGGGTAAGTACTGGGCAGGTACAACCAGCTGCCGCCACTTGAGGCCCCTCCTCCTTGGGCATGGCGTAAAATCTATAGACATTGAAAGGAGAAAGAAAGGTGATGCAAAAAAGGTGTGGGTGAGGATGAAACAGGTTGTTAAAAACCCACCATCCCAGAACAGATCTCAGGAGTGAAGGGACTTTGTCCCCACCCCCAATCCAGGAAATTGGGTGAGAGGAAGGTGGTTGGTGTCTACCCTGTGAAATTAGAGGTTGAGGAGAGAAAATTGTGAGAGAGGTTGTAGGTAAAGGGCCAATGTAGGGTAAAAACTAAAAACACAAGCTGTCAGAAAGGAGAAGAGGCTAAGCTGGGGCCGGATGGGGCACTGAGTCCTGTCTATTCATAGATAATCCTTTATTTACATTTCTTCTTTTTTTCTCTTATTTCCTTAAGTACACAGTATATTATAAATTTGCACCACATATCATCAACATCTGTATTTAAGTAGTTTTTCCAATCTATAGCAAATTATCCCTCATTTTTGCATAATTTCCTTTTTCATATAAATATGTGTACCTTACTTTTAGTTTCCCTCAATTTTGGTTCCATATCACATTTAAAACTTATACATGCTTTTATCAAGGGCGTTATTGATTTCTAAATCTTCTATTATAAAGTGATCATCAGGGAGTACAAGATTAAGTACACTTCCTTTATAACTTTCTCAATAAAACTCAATTTACTCCCATATGCAGATTAAAGTCCCCAACCAAGATCTAGACTAAGGAGTAAAGAGAAAGTTCTAAGTGACTGATGTAAGTGAAGATGAATGGTGGATGAATATAGATAGAATAGATAGGTTAGGTGTGTGAGTAAGAGGAACATGGAACCTGTTAGGTTGACTAACAGACTCAATGCTCTGAGAGAGAAGGAAGATGAAAGTGATTTGTCTGATGTGGTTGTGGCAGAAAGTGGAATAAGTGGTAGTTTGAAAGAGAACAGGAAGGAGAGTAATGCTAGGCCTAGGGGGACTAGGAGGATGACTAAGGTGCTTGTGATGGGTGACTCTCAGATTAGATAATTAGATAGGAAGTTGAGTACAAGCAAATGGAAGGGAGTGAGTGTTTGTTTGCTGGGTGCTGGTGTAAATGATGTGTCTGAGAGGTATGATAATCTGATGTGTGGGTGTGAGAGGGATGCAGTTGTGATTATGCATATGGAAGTAAATGACGTAAAGAAGGTGGGTTAACATAACATAATTACACGGATGACAAAAGCCACAAGGGCCTATCAAAGGTCATCCGCCTCCGTCAAAACCCACCCACAAAAAGCACCATCACCAGGGGAAGACAAAATCAAAGTCCCCCACAATATAATATAACGGATTACAAAAGCCACAAGGGCTCATCATAGGTCATCCGAGTCAAGCGGCCTCTTTTTCAAGGCACCCAAACTCCCAGGAAAACTACATCCAGAGGATTGCATCCAGAAACAAGGGTATCACCAATCAAGGCTTGTCAAGAACTAAATCATGCAGCTATAGATATATACAAACAATATTAATATATACAAAACTTAGGAACCATCACAACCTTCCCTTCCCATAAACTCATCCAACCTACTCTTAAATACATTTAGATTTGGACTACCTACTACCCTCTGCGGCAATTTGTTCCAGAAGTCTACCACTCTATTGGTGAAAAAATATTTTCTTAAATCCAACCTACACCCTTGCTTTTTAATTTTCAAGTGGTGACCTCTAGTCCGATTTCCATCATCTAACTCAAAAAACTTGCTAACATCCAATTTATCTATCCCGGAAAAAATTTTAAACAGCTCAATCATATCCCCTCTCACACACCTCCTTTCGAACGAGAACATATTTAATACCCTCAGTCTATCTTCATATTCAAGGTGCCTCAGGGAAGGAATAATCTTTGTTGCCCTCCGTTGCACTGACTCAAGAAGCTTAATATCGTGTCTAAAATGTGGGGACCATGCCTGTATACAGTACTCTAGATGTGGCCTAACATAAGAGTTATAGAGTTTAAGAATAACCTCCTTACTTTTGTAACTGACATTTCTCTTAATAAAACCCAGCACTCTATTTGCCCTATTTCTTGCTTCAATACACTGCTTAGAAAACCTTAATGACTTATCTATTACTACTCCTAGATGTTTCTCATCCTCTACTGAGCTCAGCCAATGCCCATCCATTTCATAGTTAAATTCTCTATTATCTTTTCCCATGTTAATAACTTTGCACTTATCAAGGTTGAAAGTCATTTGCCACTTATGTGCCCAGGATAACAATTTATTTAAGTCCCCCTGCACTTTAAAATTATCATCAATATCTTTAACTACAGCTGCTAATTTGGTATCATCCGCAAAAATTGACACTTTATTATTAACTGCCTCCCCAAGATCGTTTATATAGATGACAAATAATAATGGACCGAGAACTGATCCCTGAGGAACCCCACTGATAACATCCCTCCACTCTGACTTTACACCATTTAGCACTACCCTTTGCTTCCTGTCTTTCAGCCACTCAGCTATCCAATTTGAAACACCCCCACATATCCCAATCATTTTTAATTTATGAACTAGTCTCCTGTGTGGTACCTTATCAAATGCTTTACTAAAATCTAAGTAAATTATATCTACATTCTCTCCCTTATCTACTTGATCTGTTACAAACTCCAGAAAGTCTAGTAAGTTAGTCAAACATGATCTACCTGATCTAAACCCATGCTGAGCATCGCTGATTAACCCCTCCCTCTCTAGATGTTGGCAAATCCCTTTTTTAACTATTTTCTCAAGAATTTTACAGACTACAGGAGTTAGGCTAACCGGTCTAAAGTTATTTGGATCCTCTTTACTACCCTTCTTGAAAATGGGGACTACATTCGCTCTCTTCCAATCATCGGGTATTTCTCCATATTCCAATGACCTAGTATATAACTTGTCCAGAGCTATTGAGATACTTTCTACCCCTTCTTTAAGTATCCTAGAATGAATATTATCAGGGCCGGAGGCCTTGGTAGTATCTAAATCACCTATTAGTCCTTTTATCATCCTCCGATCCACACAAATGTTAGTAAACACCTCTTTTCCTGACCTATGAGTACTATACATAGGACTATTTAGTTTCTCTTTTGTAAATACTGATGCAAAATGACCATTTAGTACCTCAACTATTTCCTCATCAGTTTCTCTCACAAACCCTTCATATTTGATAGGTCCTATTTTAACTCTGCCAGACTTGTTATTAGTTTTATAGTAACTAAAGAACTTTCTAGGATCTTTGTTGCTATCCTGAGCTAATTTAATTTCTGACACCCTTTTGTTCTTCTTTATAATCTTATTTAACTCATTCCTAGCCATTCTATAATCACTTAAATTTTGAATATTATTTTCTACCTGTAATTTTTTATATGCCCTTTTCTTCTCTGAAATTTTTCTAGCTATCTCCTGATTCCACCATAATGGTTTCCTACTTTTGTTCCTAATGGCCTTCATTGGGATACATTGTTCTTGGACAGGTAGCACGTGTTTTATAGAGCTCTCAGTCTGTTGATCTATTTTTCAGATTTTTCTATAGTTTGTTTGTTTTTTTGTTTTTTTTTCTCACCACAATCAGCGAAAGCTAAGTTGCTCTTCTTTTTTTATTTCTTATTGCTACTTAAATTCTTTCTTTGTTTGAATAAGTGATGGAGTTTGGGGATGAAAGTGAGCATGAGTGTCGGAATGTATGCATTGGTTGTGGTGTATTAGGTGAGGGGTATACATGTGTTGTATGTGGGCTGCGTGAATGCATTGTAGATTTAGAGGGGATGAGAAGGCAGGATTTAGACAGGATATGTAGGCTGCAGGGGTTAGTTGCTGAGCTCAGGAGGGAACTTAGTGTTAGGCCTAGATTTGGGAATAGGTTAGGTGGTGAGGTAGGCCAGTTAGATGTTTCAGGTGAAGGTAGAGGGCCGGTGGAGGAGGTAGGATATGATAGTTCTAGTGAAGTTAGCCCCCTTAGATTAGTTAGAAATAGGCCTAGTGAGGATGGGGGACAGTGGAGAGTGGTTAGGAAACATGAAGCTAGGGAGGCTTCTCCTGTTCTTTGTGAGAATAGGGTTGCCTCTGTTGAGGTGGTTAGCCAGGGGGAAAATAGGTGTGTGAGTCAGAGGGACACAGATCCTATTAGCTTGACTAATAGATTCAGTGCCCTAAGAGAGGAAGTAACTGGAAGTGATATGACTGATGGGGGTGGGGGTGGAGTTCGAGTGACTGGTAGTTTGAATGAGAATAGGAGTGGGGATGGAGTTAGGTCTGTGGGGGTTAGGAATAGGAGTCTGACTGAAGTGCTTGTGATGGGTGATTCGCGAGTTAGATATTTAGATAGGAAGTTGAATGCAAGTAGATTGAATGGTTTGAGGGTGTGTTTGCCGGGTGCTGGAGTGAGAGATCTGTCTGATAGGTATGAGGAACTGGTGTCTGGCTGTGCAAGGGATGCGGTTGTGATTACACATGTAGGAGTGAATGATGTGAAGAAAGTGGGTGCATATGAGTTACGTGAGAGGTACAAGAGGTTGATTGAAAAGGTGAAAGAAAGTAGAATGAAAGGTGTTGTGACAGGTGTGCTTCCAAGAATGGATGTTGGGGTAGAATGGATGTCTCGTGCAATTGGGCTGAATGATTATGTGAGGAGGATGTGTGAGATGGAAGGTGTCATGTTTGTGCATGTGTGGGATAGGTTTGTTGGAATGAAAGAAATGTATGCGATGGATGGACTGCATTTGAGTAGGAGGGGGGTAGATGTGTTGTGGGAGGAGTATGATCGTGTTATTAGGTCTTTGCGGGCGGGAAACTAGATACTAATAGTGGTCAGGGAATTATGAGAGGACATTATAGTACTGAAAGTAGAATGGACTTGGCAGATAACAGAAATAGGTTCCAAGGCGATAGAGGTGAGGTCATTCAAGTTTCAAGAGGTGCTTCAGGGATAGGGGGGTTAAATTGTTTCTATACAAATGCTCGTAGTCTTAGAAACAAGAAGGATGAGCTATTTAGTTATATTAGCAATGAGGATATAGATATATTATGCGTTACTGAATCATGGGTTAATGAAATAGAATTTAGTGACACTATAAGTGAATTTGATTTTCAGGGCTATAATATGTACATTAGTCAAAGGACAGGTAGGATTGGTGGAGGAATAATTATCTATATAAAAAACAACATTGTTTCAAGTTTAAATACTTCAATAAAGCAGGATGGAGTTGAGTCACTTTGGATAGATATTAGGTTCAGTAAAAATAGAATGGTGCATTTGGGAGCTTTTTACAGGCCACCTGGGCAGACTGATGATATAGATGAACTAATGATAAGGGAAATAAGTAAGGGATGTGAAACAGATGCAGTTATTATTGGGGACTTCAACTTAAACTCTGTGGACTGGGAAAATATGATAGGTAGGGATAGAACAAGTGGCAGGTTCATAGAATGCTTTGAGGATAATTTTTTGAATCAATTTGTTAACGATTCAACGAGGGGGGACAATATATTAGATTTAGTACTTTCTAACAGTGATCATTTAGTTCAAGAATTGAAGGTGGGGAAGCATTGGGAAATAGTGACCATCAGATAGTTCGTTTTAACTTGGGAATTGAGAAGGGTAAAATAACTGAGAATGCTGAAAAAGTTCCAAATTTTCATAAGGGAGATTATGTAAAACTTCGAAGCTTGCTAAATTTGGTAGACTGGGATATAGAATTCAGAGGTAAAAATGCTTATGGGATGTGGGATACTTTCAAGCATATAATAAATGTAGTCCAAGAACAATGTATCCCAATGAAGGCCATTAGGAACAAAAGTAGGAAACCATTATGGTGGAATCAGGAGATAGCTAGAAAAATTTCAGAGAAGAAAAGGGCATATAAAAAATTACAGGTAGAAAATAATATTCAAAATTTAAGTGATTATAGAATGGCTAGGAATGAGTTAAATAAGATTATAAAGAAGAACAAAAGGGTGTCAGAAATTAAATTAGCTCAGGATAGCAACAAAGATCCTAGAAAGTTCTTTAGTTACTATAAAATTAATAACAAGTCTGGCAGAGTTAAAATAGGACCTATCAAATATGAAGGGTTTGTGAGAGAAACTGATGAGGAAATAGTTGAGGTACTAAATGGTCATTTTGCATCAGTATTTACAAAAGAGAAACTAAATAGTCCTATGTATAGTACTCATAGGTCAGGAAAAGAGGTGTTTACTAACATTTGTGTGGATCGGAGGATGATAAAAGGACTAATAGGTGATTTAGATACTACCAAGGCCTCCGGCCCTGATAATATTCATTCTAGGATACTTAAAGAAGGGGTAGAAAGTATCTCAATAGCTCTGGACAAGTTATATACTAGGTCATTGGAATATGGAGAAATACCCGATGATTGGAAGAGAGCGAATGTAGTCCCCATTTTCAAGAAGGGTAGTAAAGAGGATCCAAATAACTTTAGACCGGTTAGCCTAACTCCTGTAGTCTGTAAAATTCTTGAGAAAATAGTTAAAAAAGGGATTTGCCAACATCTAGAGAGGGAGGGGTTAATCAGCGATGCTCAGCATGGGTTTAGATCAGGTAGATCATGTTTGACTAACTTACTAGACTTTCTGGAGTTTGTAACAGATCAAGTAGATAAGGGAGAGAATGTAGATATAATTTACTTAGATTTTAGTAAAGCATTTGATAAGGTACCACACAGGAGACTAGTTCATAAATTAAAAATGATTGGGATATGTGGGGGTGTTTCAAATTGGATAGCTGAGTGGCTGAAAGACAGGAAGCAAAGGGTAGTGCTAAATGGTGTAAAGTCAGAGTGGAGGGATGTTATCAGTGGGGTTCCTCAGGGATCAGTTCTCGGTCCATTATTATTTGTCATCTATATAAACGATCTTGGGGAGGCAGTTAATAATAAAGTGTCAATTTTTGCGGATGATACCAAATTAGCAGCTGTAGTTAAAGATATTGATGATAATTTTAAAGTGCAGGGGGACTTAAATAAATTGTTATCCTGGGCACATAAGTGGCAAATGACTTTCAACCTTGATAAGTGCAAAGTTATTAACATGGGAAAAGATAATAGAGAATTTAACTATGAAATGGATGGGCATTGGCTGAGCTCAGTAGAGGATGAGAAACATCTAGGAGTAGTAATAGATAAGTCATTAAGGTTTTCTAAGCAGTGTATTGAAGCAAGAAATAGGGCAAATAGAGTGCTGGGTTTTATTAAGAGAAATGTCAGTTACAAAAGTAAGGAGGTTATTCTTAAACTCTATAACTCTTATGTTAGGCCACATCTAGAGTACTGTATACAGGCATGGTCCCCACATTTTAGACACGATATTAAGCTTCTTGAGTCAGTGCAACGGAGGGCAACAAAGATTATTCCTTCCCTGAGGCACCTTGAATATGAAGATAGACTGAGGGTATTAAATATGTTCTCGTTCGAAAGGAGGTGTGTGAGAGGGGATATGATTGAGCTGTTTAAAATTTTTTCCGGGATAGATAAATTGGATGTTAGCAAGTTTTTTGAGTTAGATGATGGAAATCGGACTAGAGGTCACCACTTGAAAATTAAAAAGCAAGGGTGTAGGTTGGATTTAAGAAAATATTTTTTCACCAATAGAGTGGTAGACTTCTGGAACAAATTGCCGCAGAGGGTAGTAGGTAGTCCAAATCTAAATGTATTTAAGAGTAGGTTGGATGAGTTTATGGGAAGGGAAGGTTGTGATGGTTCCTAAGTTTTGTATATATTAATATTGTTTGTATATATCTATAGCTGCATGATTTAGTTCTTGACAAGCCTTGATTGGTGATACCCTTGTTTCTGGATGCAATCCTCTGGATGTAGTTTTCCTGGGAGTTTGGGTGCCTTGAAAAAGAGGCCGCTTGACTCGGATGACCTATGATGAGCCCTTGTGGCTTTTGTAATCCGTTATATTATATTGTGGGGGACTTTGATTTTGTCTTCCCCTGGTGATGGTGCTTTTTGTGGGTGGGTTTTGACGGAGGCGGATGACCTTTGATAGGCCCTTGTGGCTTTTGTCATCCGTGTAATTATGTTATGTTATGTTATGTTATGTTATATGCTTGAAAGTATCCCACATCCCATAAGCATTTTTACCTCTGAATTCTATATCCCAGTCTACCAAATTTAGCAAGCTTAGAAGTTTTACATAATCTCCCTTATGAAAATTTGGAACTTTTTCAGCATTCTCAGTTATTTTACCCTTCTCAATTCCCAAGTTAAAACGAACTATCTGATGGGGCGAATGTGAGTGTGTGTAAAAGGGCCATTCTCCCACCCCTTTTCTCAGTACCCTCTCCCTCCCTCTGTAAGAATGTGTGTGAATGGGAATGGGTTTGTTTTATTTTTGTTAAATTCATGTATAAAATGATTACCATGTTTTTCTTTCTTTCCAGGCGTTATTCTGGAAAGATAAAAGCTAATTTTAAGATATCACTCTAAAAGATATTTCCTTGTTTAAATTGAACTTTAACGAAGCGTTATTCTGGAAAGAGGTAAGCTAGTCAATGTATTTTCGGGTAATGCCCAATTATTGGTTTCGCCATCCATGTATAAATGGATGGATCACTGAAGGAGGATATATCTCTTCTTCAGAGAGAGTGGAAGTGCAGACTGGATGACCTATGATGAGCCCTTGTGGCTTTTGTCATCCGTTATATTATATTGTGGGGGACTTTGATTTTGTCTTCCCCTGGTGATGGTGCTTTTTGTGGGTGGGTTTTGACGGAGGCGGATGACCTTTGATAGGCCCTTGTGGCTTTGGTCATCCGTGTAATTATGTTATGTTATGTTATGTTATGAAGCAAGAGGGGTTCTATAGAGGAGTGCTCCACCCAGCCCTGAGAGGAGGGCTTTCGTGTCTCTATCCACCTGAACCGCCATACCTGCCTTCGTTGACAATCCTGCCTCCTTCTAGTTAGCCAACTACCGCCCACCTCCAGCAAGACATAGCGCGTGTCCCCTTTTCGTTCGGTTGTGGTTGTGTTTTTTGTTTTGTCTAGAATTTACGTAAATTGTTGTATCCGCCCGTTATACGCTTCTCGTTTGGTATCATTATTTTTATTTGGGAATTTAGCCTCATTTTGAAGTGTGCACACTTCCCTAGTAAAATATAAAATTTTTGTAAATATAAACTGTAGCTATCATTGTATTTTTGTAAGTAAAGGGACTGTATATACAATCCGTTTTATTCTCCCTCGATTTCTCACGTCCGGACAGTGTAGGAAGCGGGTTGGATCGATTATCGATTGGGATTAGAGATCTATTTTTGGCCCGCTACATTTGGCGCACGAATAGGGACGTGAGACTTCGAAACTGGGAGCGTGACTGGATTGGATTGCAGTCCATACCCTATTAGTGTGACAAGTAGTTTGATTGATTTTTCCCTTCTCCTATCTTTTTTACTAACTTGGGAACAATGGCTGTAGCAGAAACGTTGAATGAAGAAGTAGTGCGATTGAGACTGGAGTTGAGAAAGAAAGAAGAGGAGTGTGAAATGTTACGGGGAATGATGGAGGGAATGGAGAATAAAATAAAAGGGATGAATGAAAAGACTGATAGGATGAAGAAGGAAATGGGAGACCGACAGGATCAGACGGACCGACGGATGCAGGACCTGTATGACATGATGAAGGGGTCAGGACCGGCCCTAGGACCCTCGACCTTGACCCCTGCTCCGACTGAAGGGAATAAGACTAATGGGATCAATGGGAGTGTGTGCGATTCTAGAGAGGATAGGGTGATTATGAGTGATAGGAAGGATGGAGAATGGAAGAGAGTTGAATGCAAGAGAAGAAGGAAGAGTGGTGCAAAGGGGAAGGATAGGAAGGTAAGAGGCAAGAGTGTGGACTCATTGTACTCGGATGAAGGAGAGAGTGATGGTATAATTGATATGAGTGAGAGTGAAGGCAGCTCAAGTGAGAGTGAAGTGAATGTGGGAAAGGGTATTTTGATAAGGGAAGTGCCAAAGATAGATAGATTTAGGTTACATGGTGGGAAAAGTGTGGAAGAATTCTTCGGGGAATTTGAGCGATATTGTAAGCTCAAGTACCCGGAGAATAAGGGATACTGGATGAATGTTTTGGGGGAATGTTTGGAGGGAAAAGTATTGGAGTTTTTCCGCGTGATTACAAGTGTGGGGGAACCAAGGTACGATGTGGTGAAGAAGCGGATGATTGGACAGGTGAAACGAATGAAAGAGAGTGTGAAGTATAAAAGGGTAAATGAATTTGAGAAGGCTCGAATGGGGAAGAGTGAAAGTGTGAATATGTATGCACATAGGCTTGAGAGTATGGCAAGAACGAGGTATGGTGATGATGATGTAAATGAATGTAAACCACTCATGAGGAAGTTTTTGGACACGATCCCATGAAAGGTGAGTGAATGGCTGGGTGGAAAGAGAAAGGAGAGAGTGAGACTGACAGGTGAACGGTTGATGTGGGAGGATGTGTTGGAAGTTAGAAGATGGACGATTTGATGATGAAAGCGATCTAGAAGAGGATGGATGGTACAGTGTGAATGTTGGGGGTAAGAAGCCCAGGAGCTTTCATCCACCCCGGCAGTTTGTCAGCTACAGGGATGCCCTGAAGGCTGCACCAGCTGGAGTGATGTCAAACTTCCTGGGCCGGCAGAATGGATGGGCAAATGGAGGGTGGTCGAATGGAAGGGGGCAGATGAATTTCAAGCGTGGGAACGGATATATGAGAGAGAAACCGAGGTATGTCCCAGCAAATGAGAGACCGAATGGTGTGAGAAAGATTGTGGAATGTCGTCGGTGTGGAAGGAAAGGTCATATGTTGGCAGAATGTAGGTGGACATCTGGTGCGTGTTTTGGGTGTGGTAAGAAAGGGCATATGATAAAGGATTGCCAGGAAAGTGTGAAAGAGTGCTTCGAGTGTAAAGAAATAGGCCATTTGAAGAAAGATTGTCCGAGGTTGAATGGTGAAGCAACTGCTGGGGAAAGTATGAAATATGCATGTGGTAATTGTGGAAAGGCTGGTCATTATGCAAGGATGTGTCGTGACCAGAGGAATGTATGTAGCTATTGTGCGATGGAAGGACATTCAAGTGAAAAGTGTTGGATTAGACTGAGAGCGCAAGGTGTGAATGGAAAGTCTGAAGCGGGAAACTGAATGGTAAGAGGGTACCTGCTGAAGTATCCTCTGGGTGCATGAGTGTGATTAATGTGTTGGTAAGTCTGTCTAGTGTGAAAGTGCTGTCTGGTAGGAAGTATGAGTGTCTGAGTGTGAAGGTGGAGTTGAATGGAATTGAGTGTTTGGCTTTAATAGATTCTGGATGCAAGGCGAGCTTGGTGTATAAAGATGTGTATGACAAGTTTAGCGAGAAAGCCCTCCTGTCTGAGTGCAAGGGTAGTTTAGTAGGTATTGGTAATAGGAGAGTGCCTGTGATTGGAATGATAAGGTCACCTGTTCGAATGCATGGTATGATGATGAATGAATGTGAATTTTCTGTGATTGATAAGGTGAGTAGTGAGTATGGTGTGATTTTGGGCTATGATTTTATGAAAATGAATCGTATGGTTGTGCATCCTGCGAGTGATCAGATTAAGAGAAAGATTGGTAAAAATGGGGTGTATAAGTTGTATGTAGGGAAAGATGGTAGCGTTTTGAGGAGTGTGTTTACTGGTATTGAGGTGACTGCTATGGAGAGTGTAAGGCTTGTGAAGGGTGAAAGGGTGTCTGTTAGAGTGAGTTGGAGTAAGGATGTTAGTTTGAATGTGAGTGAGAACACTGTGATATTGGATGGAAAGGATGCGTGTTATAAGGTAAGGTGTGTTGCTTGTGTGTTTGATGGCTTGATGAGAATGAATGATCCTTTTGTATGTGTGCAGACAGACCCCAGTGTGAAAGGGCAGGTGAGGGGAATCCAAGTCGGAGATGTACTGGGCCACCTCTCCACTGTCAATGAGGTAGGTATGGATGATAGTACGGATATCAGGGTGAATGTTGCGAATGAAAAGACATGTGAATGGATGTATAATGAGGTGAAGGACATGGTGAAATTGGATGGATGTTTGACTGAGTATGAAAGGGAGGATGTGTATCGAATGATATTTGAGCGAAAGGGAGCCCTCAGTAAGGGTGATCTGGATTTCGGGGTTGCAAAGCTCCCGGAATTCAAGATTGTCCTGAAGGAGGACTCCCCAATCTATCAGCGGCCGAGGCATTTCCCACGTCCGGTTGCTGAAGAGATTGAGGAGCAGTGTTTGGAATTGGAGCAATTGGGGGTGATTGAGGAGAGTGAGAGTGCATGGAATAGTCCAATTGTACCTGTACGTAAGCCGGATGGAAGATTGCGTCTGTGTGTGGATTATCGAAAGGTGAATGAAAGGACTGTGAAAGAAAGGTTTCCGATGTGTGTGGTATCTGAGTGTGTATATAGTATGCATGGGATGGAGTGGTTTACGAAGCTGGATCTGGTACGGGGGTATTACCAGATGCCCATTGCTGAGGAGAGCCGGACAGTAACTGCCTTCTCTTCCTCAAAGAGGCATTACCAGTTCCGGAACCTCAGCTTTGGGTTGGCTAATGCTCCCGGAGCCTTCCAGCGGGCAATGAATGTTGTGTTGAGTAAGTTTGCGAGTAAGAATGTGATTGCGTTTATAGAGGATATTTTGATTATGACTGAGACTTTTGAGGAACATATGAGATTGGTGAATGATGTGTTGAGAACGTTGGAGAGTGTTGGTGTGAAGGTGAAAGTGGCGAAGTGTGAATGGTTTGCGAAAGAAGTGGAATTCCTTGGGCATATGGTGAGTGAGAATGGATTGCGTAAATCATCGAAGTATGTTGAGAAGGTGCGAATGTTTCCTAAACCGGTGACTGTGAAGCAACTGAAGTCATTTTGGGGTTTGATTGAGTTTCAGCGAAAGTTTATACGTGATTGTTCTGGTGTGAGTAAGCCTCTGACTGAGTGGATGGGCAAGAAAGGTAGTACGGTTGTCAAGTGGAATGATAAGATGAATGAGGCGTATGAGAGACTGAAGGAGGCAGCGGCTGAAGATGTTGAATTAGCTTACCCAGATTATAGTGTAAATGCTAAAATGCTTGAATTGTATACAGATGCGAGTGGGTATTGTATGGGAGGTTTTCTGATGCAAGAGCAGCGTTTGAATGGAGAGAATGTCAGGCGAATAATTGGGTATGTATCCAAGGCAATGAATGTTGCAGAACGAAAGTATTCGACTGTGGAACAAGAGCTGGCTGCGATAAGATATTGTTTGAAAGTGTTGCGTCCATTTTTGTATGGTGTGAGGTTTGTGATAAAAACCGATCATCAACCTCTTGTGTATCTGCAGCGTATGAAGTGGGCTGATAGTAGGATTGCAAGGAATTTGGAAGATTTGAGTGACTTTGACTATGTGATTGAGTATGTGCCTGGTGAACGGAATGGAGTGGCTGATTTGATGTCAAGGTATCCTGGTACGAATGATGAAAATGTGTGTGGAGTGAGTGATCCTGAGTATTTGCCGAAAGGAATTATGAATGGAAAAGAGAGTAAGGGTGGTGGTGATTCCTTGTTTGAGAGTGTATGGAATGGTTTGCAAGATTTGAAGAGTGATGGAGTAGATGTGAGAGTGCCCGATAGTGTAGATGATTTAAGGAAGGAGGTAATGAATGAAGTGTGTAGGAAGCCTGAAAGCATTGGTATGGCAAAGGTGCGGAACTTCATGAAAGAATTGAGAGCGATGTGTATGCAAGGGGTCCCGCCATTTCAGGAAGTGTTGATTGTAGTGAGTCGTTTGTATACTTACTTTTACTTTTACGAAGTCTTGAGATGTCCTCTCAGCGCCGTACTGGGGTACCGCTGCAACTACCGGACCTCTGGTCTTCTCGTCCAAGGCTGGTTTGGTCCGGTATGGAGTTAGATGGAGCCCTGCAAGCCGCTGTGTAGCCTTGCACTGGTGGCTCATCCGGCAGACCCCTGAGGAACTTGTCAAGCCCCCTTTTGAAGGTCTCCACAGGTCCGCCAGATATGTCTCTCACCTCTTTGGGGAGGGCATTGAAGATTCTGGGCCCATAGTAACACAAGCTGGCAGCTAGCAGGGTCCTTATTCTGGAGGGCCCATTGGTTGGTAGGACCCTCTGTCTGCATTTGCGGCCGGTGCGAGCATTGGATTGTGGCTGAAGCTCTTGTTCGGAGGGGTTAGGTACCAGCTTTTCCAGTACCTTCCACACATATATAGCCAGGTACCTCTCCCTCCGTCTTTGCTGTGAGTAGAGACCTAGTCGTGAGAGCCTCTCCCAGTAACTATACTGTCTCATGCCCCGGATGTTCCTGGTGAAGGCCCTTTGGACGGCTTCGAGTTTTTGGATGTCCCCTTTTGTGTTGGGTGACCACAGTTGACTACAGTAGTCCAATATAGGTTGGACCAGTGCTCTCCACAGCGTCAGCATAACATCCTCGGCTCTTGTGCTGAAGTTTCGGAGAATCCAGCCAGTCATTCTCCTGGCCTTATTAACAGTGTCTTGTATGTGGTGGTGGAAGGTAGCATCATCGCTGAAGGTCACACCTAGACACTTGGCATGATGGGTGGGCTCTATATCATGTCCCCCTCCTGTAGACAATGTGGTGGTCTCCTTCAAGTTTGAGTTTGGGCCACATCTAAGGAGTTCAAACTTTCCATCATTGAAGGACATGTTGTTGTTGTCGGCCCATTCTTGCACCTTGTCTAGGTCTTGTTGGAGGGCCCTCACATCTTCGGCGCTCGTTACCGTGTGGCTGAGGTTTGTGTCATCGGCAAAGGAAGATACCAGAGAGCTGTCTATTCCTTGGTCAATGTCACCCATTAGCAGCAGGAAGAGTAGAGGTCCCAGTACAGAGCCTTGGGGAACCCCACTGATCACAGTAGAGGCACTTGATCTTGCACCCTCTGTGACAACCACCTGGGATCTAGATGTAAGGAAGCTGTGGAGCCACATACCCAGCTTTCCCATTATCCCTATGTCTTTGATCTTATGGAGCAGGATGCCATGATCAACCTTGTCGAAGGCCTTTGCGAAGTCCAGGAACACTATGTCCACATTGGCCCCCTCGATGAGTTGGTGTAGCATCCAGTCGTAGTGGGATAGGAGTTTAGAGAGGCAAGACCTGCCCTTGCGGAATCCATGCTGATTGTCGTTGTACAGGCTATTTGCCTCCATGTATTCCACAATGGTGTTCCTCAGTACCTTCTCAAAAATTTTGATGATGTGTGATGTTAAGGCCACCGGTCTGTAGTTCTTTGGGAGGCTCTTATCACCCCCCTTATATATTGGGGTAATTATTGCCTCCTTTAGTGAAGAGGGGACTGTGCCGTTGTCCAGGGAGCATCGCCAGAGTATGAGTAATGGCGGGCTTAGTGCCTCCATGCATTCTTTTAGGAGAATTGCTGGCACGCCATCCGGTCCTGCTGCCGCATTTGATTTTAGCTCCCGTATAGCTGCTTTCATGTCATCCTCCGTAAAGTTTACCTCTGTGAGCCTTGGAGCCTGTGGGTTTGCATGGTACTCCGGGTTGAAGAAGGTTGTGGGATCAAGTATTCGCATCTGGACTCTCGGGCGACTAAATACTGTTTCATATTGATCCTTCAGGGTCTCACAGGTGTCTTTGGGGGTGTTTTGTACTTCTCCTTGGCTGTTCTTTAGCGGGCCAACTCTTGTTTTGGTCTTGGAGAAGCGCCTGCAATAGCTGAAGAAGTACTTTGGGTTGATGTTGATGTTTTGTGCTGCTCTTTCTTCCTCCTCCTTTCTCTGTTTTTCATGGGAGTCCTTCAGCTGGCTCTCTATGTGGGAAATGTATCCAGCGAGAACCTGTTTCCTCTCCTCGCTGCATGCCACCCTTAACTTGTGGTTAAGTGTTGCCCTTTTCCGCATGAGAATCCTCCTGTCTCTAGGAATTACTGATCGTTTTGCGGTCCACCTTTTGGGAGGCACATGGGCTACGCAGACTCTTCGGATGTTGTCTATGAAGAGTTGATACATCTCCTCTGGAGATTTGCCGCTCAGTAGTGATGTCCAGTCAATTTCCATGAGTGACTTCCTGATTTGCTCCCAGTCGATTTCTGTACTCTGGAAGTTTAGATTTAACATGGAGGTTGGATCTGGTGTGCTGGTTGTGTTCTTCTCTGTTGTTGTTGCTGTGGTGTATGACGTTTTGACTGTCACCAGGCTGTGGTCTGAGAAGATTGTTTTTTCAACTTTGCACTCCTCGATTGCATCTGTGTTGTTGGTGAAGAACAGATCCAGGATGTTATGGTATCTGGTTGGGGTTGTTATCACCTGTATTAGGAGGAATTTATCTGCAAAATCAAGGAGAGCTCTTGCTTGGCGGCTTTCGTCACCACTACCACCCCCGGGTGTTCCTTCTGGCCATTGGATAAAGGGGAAATTGAAGTCCCCACAGAGGACGATGTCTGGTGTAGGTGTTAGGAGGTCATCCAGAATATTGCTCGCCGTTTGTAACGCCTTCAGGAACTTATTGGAAGGACACTGTTGGAAGGACACTGTGGGGGGCGGTAGCAGTTCACTACTATGAGGCTGGGTTTTGTTATCTGAATTACTGAAAATTCCACATACCCGTCGGCATAGACTAATAGTTGTTTAGTGTCCAGGGCCAAGTCATCTCTCACATATGTGATGACTCCGCCGTGACTCCTGTGTGGCCTATCCGCACGGTACGGGGTGTAATTCTTCAGCTTGATCTCAGAGTCTACCACTTCACTTTTGAGGTGTGACTCTGTGAGGGCAATAAACATAAGGTCCTCTAACTTGGCCAGCTCTTCCAAGAATGGTACCTTTGACCTGTTGGTCATCAGGTAGAGGCCCTGAATATTGCCCATTAGGATGTTGCCTAATGGTGTATCAAGCTGGACCTGGTTGCCCAGGGGCTCGTGGGTATTGGGAGCTGTTGATGGTGTGGATGTGGCATCGTACAGCTGCCCATTTGTGGTGCCATAGCCCTCGAGAGCATTCCTAACAGTACCTCTAAAAAAGGAGCTGAAGCATCCTGATTGTTGGCAGGGGCTTTGTCCCCTTTGTTGTTGTTGTTGTTGTTCGAGGATTGTCTGTCAGTTGTTTCCTTTGGGGTGTCTCTGTTTTGTCTTCTGGGAGTTTTGGTGCCCTTGAGGTGTTTTCGGACACAGTTTGTTCTTTGGCATTCCCCTTTAGTGATGGAGTCTGCACAATGGATGTGGTGTAGACGAGGGCAGCTATCTCCATTGGTGCAGCCGTTCTTTCTGTCTCCCCCATGGTGCATATATCTGTAGCAGACAATTTTTGGGTGGTAGTAGCGACAGCCATTTCCAGACAGTCCATATCGGCAGATCCCCATCCTATAATGGTTGCACACCTCTTTGTTACCGATGGATTGGTACTGTTGCTGTTGAATCCGCTGCATGTGGGGCGGTCTCACTTGGTGTGTGTTCTGCTGTCTCGGCCGGTGGGTGTTTTGTTTGTATGGAGTGATTGTATATGTGCACTTTGGTGGTGAGAGGCCGATTGTGTACAAGGATGAGAAGATGAAGGGTTTGAATCCTAATGTGGTACATCTGCAATGTTTGAGCGGTGTGCACTACAATTGGGTAATTGAAAAGTGTTCATATATAAGAGAGAAGAATGATTGTCTGGATGAAGATGAGTGTGTGTTGAGTGATGATATGGGAGTTGATGACAGTGTGGATATCAGTGCTGATGTTGGTGTGCTTGTTCCTTCTGTGTATTGCGAACATGGTGGACCTGATATGATGGAAGCGAGAGTGAAAGTTAGTGAAAGGTTGTTCTGTGGTTTGATTGATACTGGAGCGCAAGTGTCTTTAGTGAATGAGAATATTCTGAGTAAGTATG
Organism: Ceratothoa steindachneri; assembly: GCA_963969495.1. Lineage (NCBI taxonomy): Eukaryota > Metazoa > Arthropoda > Malacostraca > Isopoda > Cymothoidae > Ceratothoa > Ceratothoa steindachneri. The sequence continues at coordinate 49,572,772 of OZ018333.1, read as the reverse complement.
AAGAGTTTAGATGTTGCGAGCATAAACCTGTGAAGTTACGGATAAGTGGATTAGGGAATGGCATGATAGTGGCATGGGAACAGGTTAGTCTGAAAGTGAGTTTGGGTAATGGTGTGAATGTGAAGCATGACTTTGTGATTCTGAAAGGTGAGCAAATGCCTTGTTGTTTCTTGCTTGGTGTAGACTTTATGAGATTGAATGATTTGTCTTTGGATGCTGATAAGGATCGTCTTATGAAAGGTGAATGTGAGGTGATGAGGTTGAATGAGTGTGCAAAGAATGTTGTCAAGTTTTGCGGTATGATTGAGTTGGTCATGGATGATGAGAATGAGATTTTAAGTGATGATGATATTCTAGAGATGCAAGAGATGTGTCCTTTTGTTAGTGAGTTGAAGAGGTGTGTAATGATGCGTGTTGATTTGAATGAATGGCCAGAGTGTTTAAGTGATTTTAAAAGGTATGCTAAGGATTTTGTTGTTTGCATGGATGTTGTATATTTTGTGAGGCATGTGAAGGGTGGTGATGATATGTATGTACCTGTGATGTCCTTAGTTGGTATGATTGGTCTGGTGAAGGTTGTGCATGATAATTATGGGCATATGGGTAAGTTTAAGCTGTGGGAGTGTATGAAGGAGCATGTGTTCCACCCGTTTCTGAGAACTGTTGTGAATGATGTTGCAACTACGTGTGAAAGGTGTCAGAAGCGAAAGGTGCAAGGTGTGCAAGTGAAACCACCGATGTTGAAAGTTGATGCGAAAGAACCGTTTGAATTGGTAGTGATTCGTTTGAGTGAAAGTGAGCAGAGTGTATGGCGTGAGGCGCATGAAAGGTTCCGTTCATTTGAATTAGGTACAAAAGTATTGAAGGTGAAAGAAGTGAAGGGTAGGTTGAATGTATCAAAGATGAGTGAGAAGTTTGATGGACCTTATAGAGTTGTGAGGGTTTGGGAAAATGGAGTGACATATGTTTTGGAGAGTTTGAATGACGGCATGACTGAGAGAGTGCGGGCTCATCAGAGTCAGTTAAGGAGATGGAGAGAACCTCCTGACTACCTGGTGAGCCATCCAGTGTATGGACTGTGTAGAGAGAGAGGTAAAGTGCATGATGATGAGATTGAATGTGATAGTATGGATCTGTCTGGGAAAGAGCTAGTCTTAGTCTCGAGGAGTAGAAAGCGTACAAAGAAGGGTGAAAGAAAGAATGCAAGTACGAATGAAAGTAAGTCTGAGCAGAGTGTTTCTGGTATGGGGGATCTTGAAAGGGAGATTGAGTTTTTGCGTAAACAGGTGAGTGATTTGGCTGGTATGAGTAGACGAGTGAGTGAGCTGCCTGTGCCTGATTTTTCTGGTTTTGGGAACAGTATGAATGATAGTGTGTTTGGGCAGAATGAACCTAGTGTGGCTGATTTTTCGGGTTTTATGAATGGTAATAGTAGGGGTGAGTTTGATGTAGTGAATGATGAAGTGGCTGATTTTTCAGGTTTCTGGTGGGAACCAGTTGAAGGGGTTTCTGGTATGCCTGTTGAGAATACAGGGGATGTGAGTGACCTGTCTGTTTCGCAAGAATGTACCTTGAGTTGGATGAGAGCTGTGAATGAGGAGCTGATGAATGGGGGTATGAAGAGTGAGAGTTCTGAACGGAAGAGTATGAAAGAATTCTGTCGTGAGATGGGAGAACTGGTAATGAGGGCTAAGAGTATGGTTGATGAGATGATAAATAGTGATGATGAGACTGACAGGACGACTGACGAACAACCCCGACTAATTGCTACGCGTAGCCAGGGACCAGTAGACGAGTGTGAATGGGTGCAGAAGGGTGCGATTGAGCACAAGTGGTACCGTGAAGAGTGATTGAAAGGGTTTAGTGAGTGGCTGGTCGAATGGCTTAAGGAAGGAGGGGTGTGGTGGGGCGAATGTGAGTGTGTGTAAAAGGGCCATTCTCCCACCCCTTTTCTCAGTACCCTCTCCATCCCTCTGTAAGAATGTGTGTGAATGGGAATGGGTTTGTTTTATTTTTGTTAAATTCATGTATAAAATGATTACCATGTTTTTCTTTCTTTCCAGGCGTTATTCTGGAAAGATAAAAGCTAATTTTAAGATATCACTCTAAAAGATATTTCCTTGTTTAAATTGAATTTTAACGAAGCGTTATTCTGGAAAGAGGTAAGCTAGTCAATGTATTTTCGGGTAATGCCCAATTATTGGTTTCGCCATCCATGTATAAATGGATGGATCACTGAAGGAGGATATATCTCTTCTTCAGAGAGAGTGGAAGTGCAGACTGGAAGCAAGAGGGGTTCTATAGAGGAGTGCTCCACCCAGCCCTGAGAGGAGGGCTTTCGTGTCTCTATCCACCTGAACCGCCATACCTGCCTTCGTTGACAATCCTGCCTCCTTCTAGTTAGCCAACTACCGCCCACCTCCAGCAAGACATAGCGCGTGTCCCCTTTTCGTTCGGTTGTGGTTGTGTTTTTTGTTTTGTCTAGAATTTACGTAAATTGTTGTATCCGCCCGTTATATGCTTCTCGTTTGGTATCATTATTTTTATTTGGGAATTTAGCCTCATTTTGAAGTGTGCACACTTCCCTAGTAAAATATAAAATTTTTGTAAATATAAACTGTAGCTATCATTGTATTTTTGTAAGTAAAGGGACTGTATATACAATCCGTTTTATTCTCCCTCGATTTCTCACGTCCGGACAGTGTAGGAAGCGGGTTGGATCGATTATCGATTGGGATTAGAGATCTATTTTCGGCCCGCTACAACTATTTCCCAATGCTTCCCCAACAGTCAATTCTTGAACTAAATGATCACTGTTAGAAAGTACTAAATCTAATATATTGTCCCCCCTCATTGGCTCATTAACAAATTGATTCAAAAAATTATCCTCAAAGCATTCTATGAACCTGCCACTTGTTCTATCCCTACTTATCATATTTTCCCAGTCCACAGAGTTTAAGTTGAAGTCCCCAATAATAACTGCATCTGTTTCACATCCCTTACTTATTTCCCTTATCATTAGTTCATCTATATCATCAGTCTGCCCAGGTGGCCTGTAAAAAGCTCCCAAATGCACCATTCTATTTTTACTGAACCTAATATCTATCCAAAGTGACTCAACTCCATCCTGCTTTATTGAAGTATTTAAACTTGAAACAATGTTGTTTTTTATATAGATAATTATTCCTCCACCAATCCTACCTGTCCTTTGACTAATGTACATATTATAGCCCTGTAAATCAAATTCACTTATAGTGTCACTAAATTCCATTTCATTAACCCATGATTCAGTAACGCATAATATATCTATATCCTCATTGCTAATATAACTAAATAGCTCATCCTTCTTGTTTCTAAGACTACGAGCATTTGTATAGAAACAATTTAACCCCCCTATCCCCGAAGCACCTCTTGAAACTTGAATGACCTCACCTCTATCGCCTTGGAACCTATTTCTGTTATCTGCCAAGTCCATTCTACTTTCAGTACTATAATGTCCTCTCATAATTCCCTGACCACTATTAGTATCTAGTTTCCCGCCCGCAAAGACCTAATAACACGATCATACTCCTCCCACAACACATCTACCCCCCTCCTACTCAAATGCAGTCCATCCATCGCATACATTTCTTTCATTCCAACAAACTATCCCACACATCCACAAACATGACACCTTCCATCTCACACATCCTCCTCACATAATCATTCAGCCCAATTGCACGAGACATCCATTCTACCCCAACATCCATTCTTGGAAGCACACCTGTCACAACACCTTTCATTCTACTTTCTTTCACCTTTTCAATCAACCTCTTGTACCTCTCACGTAACTCACATGCACCCACTTTCTTCACATCATTCACTCCTACATGTGTAATCACAACCGCATCCCTTGCACAGCCAGACACCAGTTCCTCATACCTATCAGACAGATCTCTCACTCCAGCACCCGGCAAACACACCCTCAAACCATTCAATCTACTTGCATTCAACTTCCTATCTAAATATCTAACTCGCGAATCACCCATCACAAGCACTTCAGTCAGACTCCTATTCCTAACCCCCACAGACCTAACTCCATCCCCACTCCTATTCTCATTCAAACTACCAGTCACTCGAACTCCACCCCCACCCCCATCAGTCATATCACTTCCAGTTACTTCCTCTCTTAGGGCACTGAATCTATTAGTCAAGCTAATAGGTTCTGTGTCCCTCTGACTCACACACCTATTCTCCCCCTGGCTAACCACCTCAACAGAGGCAACCCTATTCTCACAAAGAACAGGAGAAGCCTCCCTAGCTTCATGTTTCCTAACCACTCTCCACTGTCCCCCATCCTCACTAGGCCTATTTCTAACTAATCTAAGGGGGCTAACTTCACTATCACTAGAACTATCATATCCTACCTCCTCCACCGGCCCTCTACCTTCACCTGAAACATCTAACTGGCCTACCTCACCACCTAACCTATTCCCAAATCTAGGCCTAACACTAAGTTCCCTCCTGAGCTCAGCAACTAACCCTTCCAGCCTACATATCCTGTCTAAATCCTGCCTTCTCATCCCCTCTAAATCTACAATGCATTCACGCAGCCCACATACAACACATGTATACCCCTCACCTAATACACCACAACCAATGCATACATTCCGACACTCATGCTCACTTTCATCCCCAAACTCCATCACTTATTCAAACAAAGAAAGAATTTAAGTAGCAATAAGTAAAAAAAGAAGAGCAACTTAGCTTTCGCTGATTGTGGTGAGAAAAAAAAACAAAAAACAAACAAACTATAGAAAAATCTGAAAAATAGATCAACAGACTGAGAGCTCTATAAAACACGTGCTACCTGTTCGAAGGTCAGTCGAAGACTGACAAAAGGTACAAAAGGTTAGTTGTAAGGATGAGTGAAAGTAATGAAAGGCATTGTATCTGGGGTGCTTCTCAGAATGGATAGGGAATGGAATGGTTGTCTTGTGCAATTGGACTGAATGAGTATGTAAAAGGCCTGTGTGAGGAGTAGGGAATAGTGTTTGTAGATGTATGAAATTGGTTTTGGGGGAATAAGGCATTGTATGCATTGGATGGACTCCATCTAAGCCGGGCTGGGGTTGATGTGTTGTGGCAGGAGTTAGTGTTGTTAGGTCTAGGCAGGCGGGAAACTGGTTACTGATATACAATTAGAACCATACACAGGAATGTGTGGTTCTAATTGTATATTGTAGATGCATGATCTGACACAATCCTATGGATGCATTTTGTTGGTGGGTTTTAACTGATGGGGATGACCTTTGATAGGCCTTTGTGGCTTTTGTCATCTGTGAAATTATGTTATGTTATGTTATGACTACAGCTGCCAATTTAGTGACCAGCAAAAATTGACACTTTGCTATTTACACCCTCTCCAAGATTATTTATATAAACTATGAATAATAATTAAAGGGCCTAGAACTGATCCCTGAGGTACACCACCATTAACATCCCTCAAACTCAAAATGGTTAAGGGTAGCTTTAAAGTACAGTGACTTAAGTTATTAGCTTGTCGTCAGAAGTGGCAGTTATTAACATGGGAAGGGATAATAGGGAATTTAGCTATAAAATGGATGGGCATGAGCCAAATTTAGTTGAGGATAAGGCCTTAGGCCTAGTAGTAGATAGGTTACTGAGGTTCTCAGGGCAGTGTATTGAGGCAAAAAATAGAGCAAATATGGAGCTAGGATACATTAAGACAAGAGGAATGTTAGCTACAAGAGTAAAGAGGTTATCCTTAAACTCTATAACTCGTAATTTAGGCCACATTTAGAGTACTGTATACAAGCATGGTCACCACATTTTAGACATGGCATCAACATACTAGAGTCAGTACAAAGGAGGGCAACAAAAATAATACCCTACCTGAAGCACCTTGAATATGAAGATAGACTGAGGGTACTAAATATGTTCTCATTTGAAAGAAGGTGTATGAATGAGATATGATTCAGCTTTTTAAAATCTGTTCTGGGATGGATAAGTTAGCAAGTTATTTGAGTTGGAAGGTAGTAATAGGACTAGGGGGTCACCACTTAAAAATTAAAAAACAGAGGTGCAGGTTGGATGTTAGCAAATATCTTTTCACCAATAGAGTCATAGATTACTGGAATAGTTTGCCACCTTAGACTGTACAGTCCAAACTTGAATATTTTCAAATGCAGATTAGATGATTATATGAGGAGGGAGGGTTAACTTTTTATTATTATTATAATGTATAATGGGTGATTTGCATTTTGATGAACCTTGATGATGATAGTTTTTGTTTTTGATACAATCCGGTGGATGGTTTAAATTGTTTTTGTAGATGATCTTGATCTTGATCCACGGGGAGGCGACCACCAAGCGGCAATCCACCTGGCCTTTGTATCTGCAATACTTGTGAGGACAGGGAAACATTTAGTATTATACCAATGTTACCTGCCTACACACACATTCTGACCTTCCATATGCTCTCCAGGAAATCTTTCACTGCTACAATTATTCATCCATTTGTCTGGTCACAGAGCCCCAACAGAATAAGCAGCCATTCTCTTCCACTCTTTTCTATCACCTCATTCATTTCACATCTCATGTCATTCAGGATGACCCGCATCATTTCCATTCTTTCACTAACATACTTGTCGCATTCCAACATGATATACTCTACTGTTTCATCCTCATCCATGTCACATTTTACTGCCAGACTCTGACCATCTGTATCTTCTCGCATTCACATCCATACATTGTGTCCTAGCACGGAAGAGAAGGTCACCACCCAAGCTTCCATACCTTGGCGCCTTTTTCTTCTAATATAGCTCTAGTGTCCTCTTTCTCTCCATCTCATCCATCAACTTTCTTTGAGCCACATCTTTTGCCACTTTGTCCATTTCATTTTTTCCACTTCCTCCCATCCCAGTTAAATCCCTCACCATTCAACATTGTCCACTCATACAAACTAAAGTTTGCTACTAATAAACACACATTTGTCATCCTCAAGCCCCTCTTATTCTAACTGTTACTGTTCTCATTCCACAAATAAACCTTTCATGCCAATCTTGCATCCTCCATTTGTTCCAGTCTAATCTTATACCTCAAAGACGCTTTCATACACCTTTCTCTAAAGATACTCCATCCCATGTCGCTTCTCACACCCTCAATCGCTGCATACTTAGGTGCATTCAGGGCTAATCTTCCTACCCTATTTTGCCCAGTCTCTAGCTTGTGTATTTCCTTCTCCTTCCGAGCTATTACATCCATACCATACATAATACTTGGCACTGCCACACTCTTCCATACTTCTCTCACCACATCATACTTACTAGCCCTAATCCTAGCTACACTGCCCAATCTACCTACCCACTGGTTAGTCATACTAATCTTCTCATTCTTCATTTTCTCACTACCTTTTGAGCTTATCCACACTTCTAAGTACTTGTATTCTTCAGTCTGCTTTAGTACATTTTCTGCAATTTTCCATGTGGCATACCTGTCATTCTCCGACCTATTTACTGTCAGCATCTGGCTTTTCTCCTTGCTAAAACTAACTCCAAAATCTATGCCATACTCATTTACAACATCTAGGAACCTTTGCAACTCTTCTGCATGTCTCACTCATCACAATCACATCATCTGCATACATCAACAGGCATATCTTTTCATTCCTAAAGCTTACTCCCACATTCAACCTTCTTACCCTAGTAGCTAACTCATCAGTATACACGCTAAACAGTGTGGGGGAGAGGACACACCCTTGCCTAACGCCTCTCACACTCCTCACCAATTCTGTTTCTATATCTCCTAGTCTATACTTTGCTCTAGTATCTACATACATGCTCTTTACAATGTTAACTATTTTCTGACTAAGTCCTACCTTCTCCAACACTCTAGATGAAACCTCCCTGTTTACTCTATCATATGCCTTCTCTATGTCTAGGAAACCTAGATACAGCTTACTACCATCTTTCACCTTCCTTTCAATCATTTCATTCTCCACGAACATGGTCTTCCGCTATTCTGTCAAACCTGAAACCATTCTGGTCTTCACCTAGTACCCTGACCCTTTCAATCCATTTGTTCAGTCTTTCAATCAACACTGCACTGAAAACTTTCCCTACTGTATTTAACAAGGCTATTGGTCTATAATTCTTGAGTTCACTCTTACTTTTACACCCACCCTTGTGCAGCAGAGTCACTCTGCATTCATTCCATTCCCTCAGTATGCTTTCTTCTTCCCACACCTTGTTAAATAATTCTGCCATTATGTCAATTACAACCTCGCCTCCATTCTTATACATTTCATACAGTATTTCATCCGGCCCAGTTGTTTTTCCATTCTTCTGCTTTTTCAAACATCTCTCAACTTCCTCTCTCCTAATTCTTTCATTTAGCTCACTTGCATCTTTACTCTCCAGTGTTACACATCCTTTGTTCACCTTTGTTCTTTCTCCTACCCCACCTATAGTTTCCCAAAACTCTTTTATACAATCAATCATTTTCTCCCTATCTGTTACACATTCACCATTCACTCTCAAACTTTCCTTTTCATTCACACTTTCACCTCATGAACCTATATACCATTCCCCCCCCCCCTATAATCTTTTCTCTTTCAATGCCTGAATCACATTTCTCTCACACTTCACTTTTGCATTCATAATCTTTCGCTTGGTTTGTCTCTGTTGTTTCATATACTCTGCCCATCCCTTCTGGTATTCCTCCTCAGTTGCTTCACTTTCATGCCTCTTCTTTCTCAGTCTTGTGCATCTCTTATTATGCTTTTTCGTTTACTTCTAATATTTCTAATATCATCATGCTCCTCCCTGGTCTCACCCTTATATATCCTATGTGTCTCACTGCAGCTCTTTTAACATCCTCCACTAACCTTTCATTCAGATCATGGAGCCTAATTCCTTCCACAGTTCTTCCATTCAAATCTACTTGGAGATTCTCCCAGTTAGCATCCCTCAGTTTCCGCTTTCTCTTCCTATCCTTCTCCTTAGCTTCCTTTCCTCCATACAACCGGCACTCTACTATCATCATATTATGGTCCAATATAATATCGACTATACCCTCCTCATCAATCCACATACTAATCAAAGATTCACGCATCCTTTCATTCACCAATATATAGTCAATACCCGACTCTTGCCCCCTTGTATGCCATGTTACACGCCCTTCTGCCAAAGTTTCATTCAAATTTTTCAGATTCATTTCGTTTATAAATTCCATAAGGATCGCACCATTCCTATTTATTCTTTTCCCTAGCATACCTAGATGGGCATTCATATCTCCCATAATCATCACTTTTTCTCTATCGTTCAATCTGCCATTATCAAAACCTTTTGCTATTTGGATTGTACTGAATGTGATTATCATTAACTAATAAAAAAAAATGCCAATATAAAGGCAAAACTTTTATCTATGGCTTTTGTTATCTGTTTAACTGTTATGAAAGAATAACATAAAAATAAAGGATAAAAAAAAGCCACTAAGGCCAATTAAATTCAAGGGATCCCAAAATCCCATCAAGACAACAGGATGTCCTACTATTTTTTTATTTCATGTCCCCAATAAAAAAAATGACAAACCTATATTTCCTATCATTGAAAGCTTCTAAATGGTTTTTAAAAAGTAACTATAACCCTATGGGTTTAAGCACATTAAGCAGAAAAAAAAGATATATGAATAGATGTAAAAAAAAAAGGTCAGGATGAACTATGTACATACATTCCGAGTTTAATGTAGGAAAAGTGCGAAAGTCAAGAATTAAAATAAAAATATTATCAGCAACTCATTAATTTGTTGGGATCGGTCGGAAACATCCTGAAACGCAAATTAGGATACATAGTTATTGAAACAGGAAACTCCTAATAAGTCCTGAAATCGAGCCTTAAAAAAAAAAAAATTATATGTATTTTGGGGCAAATGAAAGTTTATCTACATAAATATGTGAATTTATAATCTGGGTTCACTTAGCTATATATTTGAATGCCTGTAATTCGAATTGTCAGTGTGAAGGATAAGCTTATTGGAATTATTGAGGTTAGAGAATCGTCTTACATGATTATATTCATTCCTTTTAAAATTGTAGCCCATTTGGATTTTATCTAGGAATTCTTAACGTATCTAAGAATCAGTGAAGAAAATGAAGCGCAAATATATTCGAATACGATATTAGTACATATAGAACCATAATCAACAATGGAAGGCGCGCAGCATAAACTTTTATTTTTTCGCTAAGTTTTGTTTGCTTGTTTTTTTTTTTTATTTAGTTGTATTTGTTATCCAAGTTCGTTCCTGTTTGTTGCTCTCGATTTCGTTCATTTGAATGTGAACTGAAAATATAGAAAAAAAGAATGTATAAATGGTAGAAAGATAAAAAAAACATTAATCTTGCTAATATGGTCTTAATTTTTTTTTTCATAAATAAAAACTACGCACAACTAAGTGTAGTAGTATCATATTTATTCCGATAACATAATGAAATATGATAGGACAAAAGGTGCTTGAATGATAGGGAGGATAGGGTGTTAACCAATGAGCCACGATTGACCAGTGTAGCAGCTTTGCAACACACACACTCTCTCTCTCTACATATATATATATATATATATATATATATATATATATATATATATATATATATATATATATATATATATATATATATATATATATATATATATATATATATATATATATATATATATATATATAACCCTCAATATAACGAATTTGGGATATAACGAACCCAATTTCCTGGCCGAAATCTATCGGGTTTAACAGGCAAGCGTTTCGACCAGCTTGAGTAAGTGTTGGTGTGTCACATGTCTCCTACAGTGCAAGGTTCGTATCAATACTATGTTGTGTAGTCCATTTAACTTTATTAGTAATTACATACGTATTACATATCGATAACGAACTTGGTTCGTTATTTCCATTGTTTTTAACGTCCATCGGGTTTAACGAACTTTCGGCTTTAACGAACGACCCCCGCCCCTTATAGTTCGTTATATCGAGGGTTTACTGTATATATATATAACCAAAATTTTATATAATTTTTTTTAATATTATATATTTGTAAAAAAGTCTTCAAAAACAATTGGCAACATTTACACGTACGACTAACGCTTCCCATTATTCTGCATGCGAGACTAAAATTTCCAATTGTGCCCTCGCCTTCTCCAACTCAAGGTCAGTTGAATCCTTTCGCTATATAATCCTTAGATTTTACAAACAAAAACACTGTCTAATTCCATATATTTCATTTCTCAGACTCATACATTTCCCCTTTTAACCATCGTGATTTTAATATTTACATTTTTTCAATGATTTCAATTACATTTTAATTTCATTTCAATTATTTTAATTACATTTACCCACAAATCGTGATTTCAATTACATTTACCCACAATTCGTGATTCCAATTACATTTACCTACAATTCGTGATTCCAATTACATTTACCTACAATTCATGATTTCAATTATTCTAATTACATTTTAATTAATTACCTATCTACCTTATGTCAAGTTTAGTCACGACAAAAATTCAGTGCTAAACTCATGTTCGTTTTGTATAACTGAATTAAAATTTAACCAATATAATTTCAAATATGTTTCATTCTTGTTAATCTATAATAATATATATTTTGTTATAAATCCTCGTTGTATTTCATCCATTCCTTAACGATTTCGTGTCTAACCATTAAGTCTAACTTCGCCATAAGATTAGCCACCACGATGGCCCTATATCTATACTAGAAAGAAATGCAACGTGAACTTCTTCTTAGGAGCTCTGAGGGGGATACAGAATTATTTTACTAGTCTTCACGTCCACACTCGGGTAATGGATAACATTTAATTCGAAAGTATTCAGTCTCAATGCGAATGAAACCCATGATTTCACGCCTGCAAAGTGAGGGCGTTAACCAGTGTATATGCACTGCGGAACTGCAGCCCCTCCTAGTTCCACTCGATATTATCGATAATATTCAATATAATGAGTCTTTTATTTAAATTTTATCTTTATACTTGTACACTATATAACCCTTAGGCTTAATGTCATAAGCTATCCCCTAGTTTATATAAAAAAATATAAAAATCCTTTAATATAATTGTGCGCTTCACAGTTCCAGCGACGCGGTGTTTGGCTGTTGTGTGCATGATCACATGTGCAAGATAGAAAACTGCATGTTAGGGAGAGAGCATTGTGGCTCACGTAGTGCCGACCCTGGTAGTGCTTCTTTTTTTACACCGCGTGTGTTGTGCTTAAAAACGTGTTTATATTCTTGAATGTGATAAAGTGTAAAATTTAATTAATATTTGTTTCGGTACGTTTATTAATTAATTAATTGAGCTGCCGAAATTGATCTTGGAAAATAATCTAGAATATGTTCTAAGTGAAAATACGAAACTGATAAATATCCTCTTAACAATTCCTATGACTACATCAGATGCAGAACTTACTTTTCAACACTGAAAAGAATAAAAAGTTTTCTAATGAGCACTATGAATTCCGAAAGACTAAATGCACTTGCAGTGCTTTCAATAGAGAACAAAAATTCCTCAGTAGTCATCAAGAGATCAAAGAAAAATCATTAATCTTTTCGCGCAAATTAAAACAAGAGGAATGTATATCATTTTTAAATAAATGTATCAAGTTTGAACTGTAACAATTTAGGCTATTAGTAAGTACAAAATGCTTGATTTTGTTCTGTTCAGGATTTTATCAAGTTTATCTATAAATTTTCTTTTTATATGTTTACTTTCCTTTGCACAATATTAAAACAATGCTAAAGAATTTCTGATGCAGCACCTCCACTAATTTTAGCTACGAGCCGCCACTGTATAATATATATCGTAGGTACTTCCTTAGGTACACATTATTGTCTCGCTTCCCTACTTACTTCTTCCTCCATCGTCACCCCATTTGGATGGGTTCTCATCGTAGGTACTTCCCTAGGCACACATGCTTGTACCTCTTCCCTACATCCTTCTTCTTCAATCGTCACCCCATTTGGCTGGGTTCTCATCGTCGGTACTTTCCTAGGTCCAGGCCGGGATATAACCGCCTCGACCTCCACCTGATCCTCGCTAGATGCCCTTTCATGTGCGAGCATTCTTTCTTTTTCTTCTCTCTGTTCTCTTTCTGCTTGGGCTAGTTCTCTTTCCATCTGTATTCTTCTTTTTTCTACGTCTCTTTTTATCTTTATTTATCTTTCTTTTGATTCTCTTTCCCTCTTTATTCTTGTTTCCCCGGCTTCTCTTTCCGCTTTCGCTAATTCTCTTTCTCGCTATATTCTTATTTATATGCTTACTTTTCAACTGTATTAGTCTTTCGCTTGTTTTACTTCCTCTCGCTATTCTTACTTCTTCTTCTTTTATTTTCCACTGAATTAGTCTTTCGATTGTTTTACTTTCCCTCGGTATTCTTACTTCTTCTTCCACTGTATTCTTCTCTTTTTATTTTTCTATCAAACTGTATTTCTTCTTCTTCTTCTTCTTCTTCTTCTTCTTCTTCTTCTTCTTCTTCTCTTTTCCAATCTCTTCTTCTTTCTCCGATTTCTATTCTCAGTTCTTCCAGGGCGTAGGCATCGATATCTTCGCCTTCTAGTCCAAGACTTGGGCTTGTTGGTAGAGTTCTTCGATCGAATACATTTTGTGTATGTCCGTCAAACTCACCGTTGTACGCTCAAGTACATATGCAACCACTAACCAGGTAGCGCGTTGCCTAACTTTCCTTAATCCCAATACTTTGATGATTAGAATACCACTCCACGAAAAAAAAATGAATCAATAACCTTAATAGGCAAATAACCACAAATTTATACACAGACCTTTTTATGTTTGACCTTTCCTCGAACACTTAGAACATATTTACTATTCATGAAGGGAACACAAGACAAACAACTTATACTGAGTTCTTCCAATACCCATAAAACTGACACGAAATATTTATGTCGGGGTATAGGAAGGACCGAGTGGATGGATGTTCGTACGTATAGGCTGATTACGTACTTCAAAACTCCTTGATTACGTTTGCTCTCTAAGAATGCTATATATCACTTTTGATTATGATTATTATGAATATTATTATTACGTTAATCTTTGAGGGTTCCTAGTGCCTTGCTCAGCGTTTCGAGGATTGAATAAAAAAATGTTTCTAAGAACACTAGATTTTATTTAAAAACCTGAACCAATGAAATTTAACACCTTAAATACCCAGAAATGAATTAAACAAAGTTAAGTGAGGCTTTCTAAATTTACACACTTGAATTTATAGTAATGGTCGACGCACAACTCACTGTAATCTTAAATGCAACTGACCTCAACGAAACATATACCAGGGGTTTAAATACCTTCCGAGATTCCAAGAGGATTGGATTTGAATCTGACCTTGAACTCAATTGTTAAGTCACCTCAAGAATGTAGTTTCCGGGCCGACGCGTGGAACGTGTCCAGATGTGCTCGGTCGGGAGAAATACTTTAAAGCCATAGAGGACGTCATAGCGGGTGGCAGATGGAGAGACGAACGCCTTCTAGAGGAAATGATCTCACCACGGGACAGAGAAAGAATGTTTCTTCTACCCTTTGGGTTACTCTGGGAATAATTTGCACTGGCGAATGATGAGCCAATGCGCGAATCCTTTGACTCAGTGGGGTGCTTGAGGGAGATCATTTGGGGGTATTCATCAAGGGCGAGGAATATCTCTGTGCTTTGGGATACAACAGGATAGGGTTTTTTCTCTGATGAGAGTTAGTTAAACTTGTTTCTTAAATCAGGTTAACTTAAAGTTGGGTGTGACCACCAGGAACTGGCTCGAGGATACACTTCTTCTTAGTTCCTCTCATTGGTTTGACGGACACTTATACCGGTGTTCGCTGTCTAGATCTCTCTAACGATCTACCTCTGACAGGCTTCTAAATTCGGTGTGACCACCAGGAACTGGCTCCGGATGATCTTCTTCTTAGTCCCTTCCGTTGGTAGCCGGGCCTCTTGCTGGTCTTAGTCGTCTTCTTGACTAACGTAATCCACCACGTTTTTCCAAAGTTAGTTGATTTTATACTTCGCCCCTCCACTGAGGGTAGGGGAAGGAGGGGGGGATGCGTGGACAGGCTGTATTCAGACTCCTACTCCAACGGTTTTTCTCATGGCGTTTTTCACCTAGTCCTAAAGGACCTTCTGGCTTTAGGACGACGCTCCCCTAATTTCGCGTATGCGATGAAATTGAATATCAACTCTTAAGGGAAAGTTTGCTGTTTTAACCTATGTTAGGCTCACTGGGGCCAACCTGAGCTGATTAGTGCATTATGTGGTATGGGCCAGCCGTTCAGCTTCTCTTCGAGACGAGGGGCGAGAGGGGAGGTT
Source organism: Ceratothoa steindachneri (assembly GCA_963969495.1). NCBI lineage: Eukaryota > Metazoa > Arthropoda > Malacostraca > Isopoda > Cymothoidae > Ceratothoa > Ceratothoa steindachneri. The sequence continues at coordinate 49,557,398 of OZ018333.1, read as the reverse complement.
AAGTGGTCGGGCTACGCCTACAACCAAAATGCCAGGAAGTTATGTTTAAAGACCAGTGGCTCAATTGTGAAAGGGTGGGGGGGAATCGATTCCCTTATATATATATATATATATATATATATATATATATATATATATATATATATATATATATATATATATATATATATATATATATATGCCGATTTTGTTAAAGAACATAGTATATTTCGCCTTTATTAATTTTCTTTGGAAATTTTCCATTTTTCTATATTATCCTTTTAGTTCATCTTGTAGTTGGTAAACAACTTCAACTACGTTCATCTCTTTTTTAATTGAAATGTGTTTGGTAAACACCAAACTTGACTTTAATTGCTGAACTTTCGATCTATGTGATCATCTTTAGAGTGTCTTTCCTCCTTTATCGGTGAAGAATGTTGGAGTCAGTATTTAAGGAAAACGGATTTATGAAGATATTTATTCCCTACCCGCGTAAACGTTTTATCAAGGGAACGGGTCACTCCTGTGTAAGCAGAATTTTAAAATCGTTTAAAATTCTGCTTACACTGGAGTGACTATCTTAGTTTAGCCTAATGATTTCATGTCCTCAGTTTTCAGATGTTTCTTCCTTATATTCTACAGAATAGTCAGCTCCATCTCGATATCTCAGTGGTAGTCTTATAGTGCGTCTTTGTCGTCTGGTGGCTAGAGCCTCCTCCTCATGTATTTCATTTTAAGTTGATTGAATCTCGTTCTCCCTATTGCAGGATAGATATCCCTCATAAGGATCGCCCCTTTCTTCGTCCTCATTTTCCCCTCTGCTGGCTGCCCCTTCTGGAATCTTTCTCATATGTGACGTGTTACGCAGAATTTCCCCTTTTCGTCGCTAAAAGATGGCTGAGAAGCCCCTCGGTTCATTAATTTTACAAGGGTTGGGATCATACCTCGGGTGAGCTTATCGGATTTAAGTTGTTTTAGGAGCACTTCATCTCCAGTCACTATCCTGGTTGGTTTAGCCTTAGTTTTGTGACGTGTTCGAATCTTCAGTTGTATTTCTCCATCAGATCTTTTTGCCGTTTAGCCTCACAATTCTGGTTCTCTTCGCTTTGTCGCAGTTATGTCAGCTTCCCCTTTAGATCTCCCTACATATGGAGCTTAGCTGTAATCTCTCCTGTCCTTGCATGTGGGTTGTTTCTATAGTGTAAAAAGGAATTTGCTTAGGTGTCGTCTCCAGTCTTTCGTTTCTGTGTTCACAGCTCGGATGGCTTTCAACATGTTTGCAAAGAATCTCTCCACTGCCCCGTTAGCTTGGGGGTCATAAGGTGTGGCCTTCTGATGACTCATTTCCCATTCATGACAAAATCTGCTGAATTCATTGGCTCTGAATTGTGGTCCGTTGTCAGATATAATAACTGTTGGAACACCATGTGTGCAAATATATCTTTCTAGAACGGTGGTAACTATGTTTTTATCAGTGGACTTTACTACAAATGCTTCCGGCCATCTGGAGCCTGCATCAACTATTCCGATTACATAGTCCCCACTCAGAAATAGTCCATAGATTTCAATGTGGATTACTTCCCAAGGCACCTTCACTGTTGCCATGTTTACCGGGTTGGCTTGTTTCCTTGGGTCTAGACTTGCACATGGTATGCATCGTTTTATGACTTCTTCCACAGCCTTGTCCATGTTGGGCCACCACACCTTGGCCGGGGGGAGTGCCTTTCTTTTACCATTCCCATGTGTGTCTCATGAGCTAGTTATAATGTTCGTTGTTGTAGGTTTCTGAGGATAACTATTCTGGACCCGCGTACTATCAACCCCCCCCCCCCTTCGTTGTCAGCTCACTCCTGGCATGTCCAGTCATTCGTTTGGAACGCTTCCTCTATTACCCTTAGGGGCTAATCTTGATTGGATTCCTCCACTATTTCTGATAGAATCATGGCTTTTGGAATGCCGTTTGCCACACTATGGTTAATGAATCCTTGTGTTAGTTTTTCCTCCTCTGAAACCTCCCCATGATATTTCAGAGGTTGTCTTGGTGTGTTGTACTGTATAGTCATACTGTTGCATGCGTATGATCCACCTTAGTACACGTGCGGAGGCCTTTGCCCTTGTTATTGAAGATTGCTGTTAGTGCTTGATGGTCAGTCATGATGATCAATTCCTTCCCATACAAATAACTGCGAACCTTTTCACATGCCCATAATATAGCCAATGCTTCCTTTTCCAGTTGGCAATACCGGTGTTCCACCTTCGTTAGGGTCTTGGGAGAATAACTGACGGGTTTGAGTACACCTTGGTGGTTTTGGCAGAGGATAGCGCCCAGTCCCACTGGACTGGCGTACACAATGAGTGACGTTTACAGTTGTGGGTCAAAGTGTATGAGTGCTTCGCTATGCATGACTGCTTCTTTCAAATGTTTAAAACGCTTCTCATCTTTCTCCGTCCATCTACAATTAGTGTTTGCTTTAGACAAGTTCTTCAGAGGTTCGCTGATTGTTGCAAGCTTTGGAATGAATCTAGTCAAGTAATTGATCAGACCCAGGAAGCTTTGGACTTCTTGGACTGTCTTTAGGCGCACAAAGTTCCTGACTCTCCTAATCTTTGAGTCAGTAGGTTTGATGCCCTTTTCAGATACCAGGGAGCCATGAAATTTCACATCATCCAAGTGGAACACACTTTTGCTGTTGTTCTTCGATGTCTGCAGTACTGTTTCTAGGGCTTTTTCATGTTCTTCTGTGTCTTTGCCCCAGATCAGGATGTCGACTACCCCATTGCGGCAGTTCGGACACTTCTGGAGTATATGTTGCTGTAGACGCTGTCCTGCCTCTGCTGCTGAAGTTATGCCTACAACCAATACTTTATATATGTAGATACCAGAGTCACATGAGAAGGTTATGATGTCTCTTGATTCAGGGGCTAACTCTATTTGGTGATAGTGTGAGTTCAGATCTACCTTAGAGAACTTCATTGCCCCATTTAACTAGCTGAGTAGTTGTTCAACTGTCGGTATTGAAAGATGTGTGCACTTCACTGCTTTGTTGGCAATCCGCAGGTCAGCACATATTCTGGTGTTCCCATGTGGTTTCGGTGCGGTCACCAATGGCGAGACCCACGGTGATAGACCCTCCACCCTCTCGATTATGTCATTGTCCAACATTTCTTGGATTTTCTGTCCGACAGCTCTACGAAGGTGGAATGGCACTCGCCGGGGTGGTTGTGCTACAGGTTGGATGCTGTCGTCGATCTTGAGTTTGAGTTGAAATCCTTTCATCCTTCCTAGACCATCGATGGAGGGTAGGTGGCGATTCAATATTTGTTTTGTAGACTGTGGAATTCCCTTTAACTTCACTTTATTCACCTGGTGGACTGTCAGGAATCGCAAATCTCCCTTAACATGCTTTGGTAACCAATAATCGAAGTTGCAAAAACCTCTCCTTTCAGTGGTATGGGGATATCTCCATAAGCCTTTGGTTCCATTTTTGTCTGTTTGAGTACAATGTTCGGACGTAATTTGGTGATCTGGTTGAAAGTGTCACCGTCAAGTAGATTGATGTTCGCTCCTGAATCAATCATCATTTTGACAGGATGTTGTCTATATGGACTTGTTCCTCCAGGGCTACGTCCACATTTGTTTTGATGATACGTGATGCATCTGATCATCGTCGTCGGATGAGTTGTCTTCTTCTAAGAGGTTAGCTCTTCCCTTCCAAATATAATTTTTCTTCATGCAGGCTGTTGCAAAGTGGTTCATGATCCCACAGTTGTTCCACCTTTTCCCAAATAGGGGACATTTCTTTTGATCGTGTATATGATTCGTGCCATTACAACCGTAACATTTCATGATCTGTTTGTGTGTCGAATCATCATGTTGCATCCTTTCTTTAGCCATGTATTTCTTTGTTGTTGTTTATATTTTATGGTGACCTTGTGTACATTGGTGCCTTCTTCTTTGTGTTTTTCCATCTGACTGGCTCGAGGCTCCGTTGTTCCATATGTATAAGCAGTTTAAGGGCTTCTTGTATCGTAATATTCGATTCCTTCAGGTATGCTCTTCTCAATTTGTTGGAAGTGCACTTCTCCGTCAGCTGGTCGATGATAGCATTGTGGAGGCTTTATTAGGCAAAGTTTAATTTAGCATCTTGTGTACGTAGGCGAGTTACATAGTTGTGTGTTGTTTCACCAGGCTCTTGTGCACGCATACTGAATTTGTGTCGCTCAAATACCTCGTTAATTTTCTCAATGAAGTAAGCGTCCAGTGACACTTTGGTTATTTTGTATGTTGGTTCTGTTTGTCCTGTTTGGATTTCCGGTGCCAAGGTCTTGATAATTTATTTCAGTTTCTTTCCCCCATAGAACCGGAGGAATGCTAGGCGTCTAGCATCTTTAGCTATACCAAAAGCCAAAAAAGCATCATCGACATGTTCGATCCAGTCGGTCCATGCCTGTTCCTGATTCGTATCGTCAAACTCGAGGTGTTCTAATGTGGGTATCACATGTGCCATCTTGTACAGCACCCACAGAAGATTTGTGTGTTGTACCAGATGGCCAGTAGATGATTTAAGTGGCTGGTAGATCCTCGTCGCCACTTTACTATTTGTTCCTGGGGTTACAGATAAACTTTCAAGTTTAAAGTTTAATCCTTAAAGTAAAGGCACCAATACCTGCAGAGAAAAGGAAATGAAATTAATACAGTACTGTACCGGTATAAAATATTGGCATGAGTGTCCGCAGGGGAGGGGCGGGGGCAAGGAGGGGGCATCCCCCCCTGGAATTCATGAATAAGTGAAATATAGGAAATATAAGAATATGTGGGAAATATAGGCGACTAGCATTTGATAGTGTAGCGGTCTATACCCCTACAGATCTAAATATTTATTCCTTACTGTATATATATATATATATATATATATATATATATATATATATATATATATATAATTTCAAGAAGGGTTGGTAACCCTAGCTTAAATCGGGAGATTGCTACACCCGATCTCCGAAGCGTTTAAAAATTAAGCCATGAGGTTCATTCGCTTTGCTGCCCTCGCATCGGTAAAACAGGTCTGCAAATATTTAAATTGTAATTGTTCAGCTAAATATTTCCCAAAAGAATCCTGAGTTAATGCTTGATTCTTTGGTCTGATTTACAGACCTATTCAACTCCGTTATAATCCATTTAACAACTTTATCCTATCAAATTACTTATAATACAATTACTTATAAACTATTTACCAATTTAATTGCAATAAACCAATTACCATCTATCAATTAACTATTTATTAACCATTTAACAATTTACCAATTACTATTATCCAATTACTCATAATCTATTTATCAAACTATTTACCAATATTTAACAATTCACCAATCCAATTCATTTAACAATTCACCTATCCAATCGATTTACAAATTACTATTTATCCAATTACTTATAGTCTATTTATCAAACTATTTAACAATTAGCCAATCTATTTAACAATTACTATTTTAAAATTACTCATAGTACAATCTATTTAACAATTATCCAATTACCAATTATAATCTCATTATCAATCATCAATTGTTATACTCAATTATTCAATTACCAATTATAATCCAATTATCAATCATCATTTGTTATACTCTAATTACCAAACCAAATTTACCAATTGTAAATCCATTCCCGTTAACTCCTGCAAATTTAATTCACACGAGTAAAATTCAATCCAATCATAAACTGTTACTGTATAAATTCACCTTGGCACCAAGCAGGATACGGTTTCCATCGATCGGCTTAAACCCGCTTTCATAGAGGACGTTCATCTGGGTTTTCTACCTAGCCTCTGGAGTTCCATATTCAGTGGCTAAAGTCCGTCTCTTGCGTGCAGTTCTGAATGCCGAATATGTTCCATCCAACACACACTAGTTATTAGCAGTGCAACTTTACCGTTACCTTTATAGCTTAATGTAGGGACGATCACGGGTTACTATTTTATGGTAGGGGGAGAAAGGCTGTCCAGGGATGCCGCTTTATGATAGAGACGGGCAAAGGAAAACTGTTCCAGTTATGGTTAAAAAATGATGCGGATATTTCGCGAGGTACCTACTGTCCCCGCGGTGAAGTGATAGGTGGCGTTAAGTTTGTATGTGACTCCAAAAGATACTTGAATATTATATCGGCTTGGCTGGGCTTACCGAAGGCTTGTGATCGAGAAAGGACTGAGAGGAAAAATTCTTACTACAGGTCAGGGAAGCAAGAGTAACCAGAACTAGACTCAGGCGGTTAAGACGGGAGCTTCGCTCCGATAAACGAAACGTAATTAATAACGGGGTGACTCTGAGATCGAGAGTTAGAATCAAGCATGAGTATGCGTTCTCCATTTTTCATCTATGAGTAGGGCAGGAGTAAGGCAGGAGTAAGGCGTAGCCTCTTCCTGCCTCTATGGCACGCCGTCTTTATCTCTGCCCGCAGGGCGGGATTTCCTCAACGGACGTTAATCCCTTGTCCCGTGGTCATGGATCCATGGCGTTTAAAAATTGACGCTTTCTCGATATAAATTTTATGACACCTGACGCGACGACAGCTGTCTCGTCTTAATCCCTTTTCCATACAAGAAGTGTTCGTTTTATTACACTGTCGCTAACTTTTATTGATATCTGTATTCGCGGCTTTCCGTTGAATTCCTGACCAGTCTACAAATACATATCTCTCTCTCTCTCTCTCTCTCTCTCTCTCTCTCTCTCTCTCTCTCTCTCTCATATATATATATATATATATATATATATATATATATATATATATATATATATATATATATATATATATATATATATATATACGTGTGGACATTTGATACAATTTTTCCTATTCGTGCGAGGCACTTTGCTGGTGCAATTTTAATGCCAGGGCTATGCTCTCCACAAGGTACAGCTTGCCATCTGCGTTACCAATGTGCACCAAGGTAGAGCGCACCAGTGCAGTGTATAGCCTTTTCTTGTTATGTGTGCAGAGGCTTAGGAACCTGTATAGCTTCCTCAACTCTCTTTTGGCACGGGAGATTCTGGTGCTAATGTGGGCCTTATATCCTGTCTTGGAGATCTGTATCAACAGAACTTTCCCCTCGTTGGAATACGGGTAATATTCGTCGTTGACTATGACGTCTTTGAGTTTTCGGCAGTTCGCCGGAAGGATCTCGAAAGTTTGGTAGTTTGTTTTTATCTTCCACTTCTTTTCGTATCGAATGATTTCGACTTTGGCAGCTCTCTCTTTCACTTGTACTCCATCGTTCCCATAGAAACTAAAGACGATTTTAGTGATGTCATGTGTGAACTGCGGATACCATATCTTCCCTTATTGGAAAAAGAAGGTCCACTGTGTACAAGAGGTACAGCAGCAGACTCAGACAGCTACCTTATGTGCTCCCATCTCAGCTAGGTGATTTTAGAGCCGGTTTGCCAGGAGATTTCCGTAGAATTTTTCACGAATTCTACGAGAGAGATTGGCTACTAGTTCACCTTTTAATCAAAGAATTTGTTATCCTTAGGTATAAAGATGTTTTTGGCCAGCTTTATACTGTTAGGGAAGTAACCCGTGTTTAGAGAAGGACTTCGATAAGGTTTGGCTGGAAGGTCTGCAATTCAAGATCCTAGGCCTCAAGCTCAACCCGAACCTGGAACTGGTCTTCTGTGATTACATCATGGGGAAGAGAGCCCGAATCATGATGAAATGCTACAAAGCACCCAAATTCGAACTCGAGGGGGAATTTCAACAAGGTAGTTTGTTAAAAAACAAAACAAAAAAAACAACCCAGGTTTTTAAGAAATAGAGCAAGATACAATTCATTCTTTATCGCGTCTCATTGTTGTAAACTGAATTCTAACTTCCTTATTACAGACAGCCCTAACATAAATTTAAGTATTTCAGTAGAATATTGTAACCGACTGCTTTTGACGTAAAAAAAAATAATAACACTAGAATGTACGCAAATCAAGCTTAAATATATTTTTAATATGCGATGGATATATATTATTCTCCCTGAAAGGAGTGGACCAATCCTGGCAGTACTGCAATACCAGGCCAATCGACAGCAAACGTGGAGTAAGCCCCGAACACTTCGCCAAACTACAAAAATCAGATTAATGTCGTTTACCTCACATGGGAGACGTATCAGATATAAGGCTGATAAAAATAGATATTATTTTGTATTAGATCATATTACATATATATATATATATATATATATATATATATATATATATATATATATATATATATATATTAGAAATTTAAAATAAAAAATACAGAATAAAATATGGAATATTAAACATAAAACAAAAACTATACATTGAGAAAAAAAATCGGGTAGACATGGGAGCAGGAGGGAGTAGGCTTTCTATATTGACGTGCTCCCTTAATGTGTTCGATATATATCCTCTTGCTCCACATGATAACATCGGCCACGCACAGATTTCGAAATAGTTTCAAATAATTTTTGAGACAAAACAATACAGATTGTTTGGGGGGGTCATATTTGCCCAACGGCCCGACAATGAAAGCCTCCAGTATAACATTTCGATAAGTGTTCAGCAAGTGCCCTCTCAAGTTCTCGTATTTTCCCGTTTTTGCACTCCTTGCCACTTCGACACAGCTACACCATAATCAAATGGGTAGGTCACATCCACAATCACGACCTCTTCTCCCTTCCGTAGAACCACATCTAGGCGTGTTTTCGTCTACCCCAGGAATTCTCTGGTTGGCCGGTAGGAATGCGGTGGAGCGAATATGACTGTGTGTGTGAAGGGCCATTGTCCTACCCTTTTCCAAATACCCTCTCCTTCCCTCCGTGGGCACGGGTGTGTGTGAATAACTGGACTTTAAATTTGGTTTTGTTTTTTTTCAATTCTTTATTGATGTTCGATTTCTCTTTTCTGATATTGTACTTTGTTAAAAATAATCTTTTATCAAATATATAAATTGTAGATAGAGGAGAGTAGGAAAAGGGGCAAAGAAAAAATAATAGCTTAGGCGAGTTAGGAACAGCTTCCTGCGTCGCTGGACCACTGTTAGCCAGCGGCGAATCCACTCGGCCATCCTGAGTCTCAAAAAAGACTCATTCAAACGAAGCTTTTAAGCCGCTCGCCTGCACTTCTCGTACGCTATCCATCCATCCCCCCCTTCTAGAAACGGAGCGTATTTTGAAGAAATGAAGAGAGCTCGTTTGGAAATGTTATCCAAGGGCTAACGCTCACCTTCCCGGGTCTGGGCACCATTGTAGATAGAGGGGAGTAGGAAAAGGAGAAAAGAAAAAAAATAGCGTAGGCGAGTTGCGAACATCTTCCCGCGTCGCTGGACCACTGTTAAACAGCGGCGAATCCACTCGGCCATCCTGAGTCTCAAAAAAGACTCATTCAAACGAAGCTTTTAAACCGCTCGCCTGCACTTCTTGTACGCTATAAAATATAAGTATAAATATTTATAGAATTGTTAAAGCTGTAAATTAAATATACAGCGAGTTTCCATAGAATTGGTCGTGCGGACTTGAATATACACTCAGAGGTAAGATAGTTAAAGGAATTTCCTCTGGTCAAATGCCCACTTATTGGTTTCCCTTCCCTCTATAGTAAATATATTATAAACGGGGGATATCATCTCTTCTACAGAGTGGAGGAAGCTTGAACAGACTGCGAGAGGAGTTCTCTAGGTGAGTGCTCCGCCCAGCCCTGACAAGGAGTGCTTTTCTTACCTCGCTTGCCACCTGCATTGGCTGACGAGCATACCCCGCTTTTATTGGTCTACTACCCCCCCCCCATCATTCAGCGCACAAGTGATAATACCGTACCCCCTTTTCGTTCGTTTTGCTTGTCATTTTTGTTGCGTGGACGTTGTTTGTTTGATCAAGTACTGATTGGTGGTATTGTACAGATTTGTTCTCTGCGCCCATCATAGTTTTTTTTTTGTATTTTGTTTTTCGTTGGGAGAATTGTAATTTAGTATAGGTTATTTATTTTTGGTGCACATTTGTGTTTATTTTCTTGTAATTAAATTGTAAATATTATTGTACTATTTTTTGGTTAGTAAAGGGACTGTATATACAATCCGTTTCGTTCTCCTTCGATTTCTCACGTCTAAATTAGTGTAGGAAGCGGGTTGGATCGATTGAGGTTAGTCTAGATTTTCGGCCTGCTACAGTAAGACTTAGTTCGTTCCTTCTGCGGTTCTTCTCACCCTTTCCGCAAAGATCTTGCGGCGTCGCTGCATTGAATCCATTTACCGCATGCAATGGTTAATGACATGCGGCAACGCTGGTTGGCGTAACGAAAGCTGTTTGCACTGTTCAGGGCAATAAGATTAAGTCTAGCGCGATGTATAAAACGCTAGTCCGCAAAGGAGGCGAATGACCCATCTCGGATAAAGAAAGATGAAACTCGTTCCATCCTGAAAAAATCCATTGTTTTGCTTTGGTCGGGTTTTATCTGTATGGCCAGATCCCGTATCTTTTGTTGTCGATCTCTAATAAGTGATGCCACCTTACGACTTGATTTAGCATCGAGCAAAACTTAGCCGATGCTGAGGCGAAGGTGAGTGCCCGGCGTGTCAACCGACCCCTCGAGGCCTAGGTGACCGGATGAATCTTTTGCCTTGAACCATAAGGTTGAGTGGTCGCTGGCTCTTGCTGCGAAATCCTTCTTGAATAAGAAATTACTGGCATGGGCAAGCGATTCCTCTCCCCTTTTTCTTAGCACAGTGATATCCCGTACAATTGTCGGACAATTTGACGCAGGTCTATATCCCGCGAGGTGAGGAGTTTGTAGGCGGTATCTACGGCAAATATGTCCGAATCTTCAGATGCTAGGGGAACTGCGCAAGCACCCGCAGTGCTGCTACCATAAAGGTATCCGTTGGCAGCTTTTTGAAGGGAGGGCTACGGTTAATTTTAGGTGGGGCCGGATCGTGCCGTCTAACTGCTTCCAATCAGTCTTCCTTTGTTGCCACGTCCGCATTGTAAACACAGTAGCCGCCAAGAAAACGTTTTTAAGGCATCCAAACGTTGCTAAGGTGTCAGTTTTCTTGTCATAATCTGTGTTGAAAAGTCGATAAAGCGGTCGATGGAAGTTTCATCTTGCAACAGATGAAAGCCAACAGGTCGATCAAGAAAGTTGGTTGGATTACCATCTAACCTTACCGCGAGGTCGTGGTTGCCGATTTAAAAGCGGGTGTTTCTCGCTCCTCTTCGAGTTTGGCTGTAAGTATGGATGGTTGAACATTTGGCGGGGTTAATCTGAAAACGGAGCGTTTCCCCTGCTACACTTGCTACTGCAAGTAGTTCTTTTAGTTGTGCACTGCGGCTGGCTAGCAGTGTGATATTGTCAACATAGGTTAGACATAGGTGGCGATGTTCCACTCTCAGGTTGTGACCCACATCGGTTACGGCACACAAAAGGGGGGCGATTGTGATCTTGAAGAGAAGGGCACTCATGAGGCAACACTAAACTTTCCATCTTAATTTCTTCGGTGAGTCCCTCCTGCGCTAAGACCCTTGTTGTGTGGTCGTTTAGGAGATCCATTGCAATACCAACAAACTCGGGCCATGTGCCGAGTCTCGGTAGGGCTTCTTTGAGCAGCCAGCGAGGAATTGAATCAAGGGCAACCGGGAAGGCACATTTCTTCACTGGAGAGAGGGCATCGTGGGTGATGCACCAGGTGCGCAGTCAAGAAGCGAGACACCCTGTATACAATTTTTAAATTGTGTTGGAAAGGGTTATTCTCCTTCAGTTTGTGATATCTCCTGGGTCACTTCCTTTGTGGATCAGAATGGACCGAGACGTTCTCTAACTGCTTGGTATTCTCCCGAGGCGTAAACACAGGTTGAGGATACCTGTAATTAAGAAGCTCTTGGGATCTGCGTCTCGCCATTGCCAATAGGTGATCCCATCTGCTCCCAGGGGGGTATTTTCAGCGCTTGCGAATCTATAATTTACTTCCCCCACAGTAAATAAGTATATTGTACGGGGGCCGATCTCCAGGTTGTGGTGGTAATAGATCTGTTGCATTCTCCTGTGAATAGCGAGGTTGCAACCGATCTTTGAAGTGCCCTTCGATTACCTCTTGGGCACCTTTCGTGATGAGCCTGACTGCCTTCCTACGGTTTGAGCTGGATGGATTTGCCCTCTTGTACATTAATTGGTTGTGCTGTATATGGCTCCATATCCTGCCATATTTTGTTTACTCTTTGAACCTTTACCACAATCTCACTTGTAAGCTGTTCTAAAGCAGACTATTCCGGTTGTCGGACTGCTTCGTTTACGCAGAGTAGATAGGTTTCAAGGAGCCAGTCTTTCGGCACGATCGTTATCCCCATCAGCGGCAGGAGTTGGGACTTCGCCGTCTGGAAGGGCATCAGCGGATGTTGGCACTTCGTCGTTCCGAGGGACGTTGGCGAATGATAGCACTTCGTCGTGCCGAGGTACGTCGGTGACTTATGCCTCTTCGTCGAATAGAGGGATGTCGGTGGCTGGTATCTCTTCATCGTACCGAAAGAGGTCGGTGGAGGGTGCCTCTTCGTCGTGCCGAGGGACATTGGGGGTTGGTGCATCATCGTCGAATTGAGGGACGTAGGCAGATGGTGTCTCTTCGTAGCGCAGTAGTGCATCGGTGGAGCGTTGGTCTCAGATGGAGGGGAGGTCTTCTTTGGGTTTGCGGGCCGTGAGCGGGTGGTGAATCCTCGCAAGATGGTAGATATACATTGTGATGGATGGCATTGGAGAGAGAGGGGTTAAGTGGCTGGGAAACCGGGTGGTTTAGATCCTCCGTAAGGGTGAAGTCATTTGCATGTATGGGATTCCTCTTCCCTGCAGAGACGGGGGGCTCGTCCGACGTGGGATGCTCGGCTTCGGGGGACCCACTTCGGGGGACACACTTCGGGTGCAGGCTCAAAGTCATCCATGGGAGTGAGGCTTCCATCTTCAGGCAATTGTCCTGGGGGCTGGTTTGGAGTTGGTGCTAGGCGGCGTGCCCCATGCTGCCTCTCGCGTAAGTCATTGCGCTTGTGCCAGGCGATATAGTTCTGCAGTCCTTTCCGGGTGGGAAAGGATAAGTTGCAGTTCCTGCCCTGGTATTCGTGGGCAGCCATATGACGTGGATTACACGAGCCAGCTCGTTCCACCTTTGGCAGTGATGCAGCATTGGTCTTCTACCTAATACTGCGTTACACCCTGTACAGCGGGTGCTGTACGCAATTACAGCTAGCTGGTGATGAGCGTCGAGATGTCTTTCGAGAGACTCCCTTTGATTAGACCATTTGGATGTTACGGTGGTCTAATTGCAGGCTACTTCGGTGCATCAGAAGAAGGCTGGGGCCGGAAACCAAAACTGTAGGTGAAGCTCTTTGCGTTGTGGTTGCCCATCGTCTGGTGGAATGGGTAGATTAGCCCACTCCAAAGTCCACATCTCCTTGCGATGGTCCAACCGAGTCTGAGGTACGGTCCGCTGCCTGCCTGCCACGTTCATCTCCCCGCCGTATATGCGGCTCGTTCGGGAGAAACTGCTTGGTCCCGACGACGTAATGTTGGGAATTACCGACGATGCTCATCCACCAGAGTCTTTGATGTCGCTCATCTAGTAGGAGTGGCTGAGTGGCGACATCGTCTAGTTGGAGGACCGTTGTAGCGACCTCGTCTAGTTGGGGGACTCCGCCAGAGTACTGGGTGCGGCTTGACTCCGAAGACTTCGGTAAGATGTGACTTGTAGCTCCTTCTGCAAGGTCCTCGTCGCCACACGTCCGGAAGAAGCGGCTAGGCCCTGACATCGTCCACTTCGAGGTCCCAATATGGAGGCCCCATCACGACGCCGCTCCTCTGCTAGAGTCCTTGGTGCAGCTAGATTCCGAAGTCTTCCGGTTGGAGGTGCCTTGTCGCTCCTCCTGAAGGTTTCTCGTCGAGACTCCACGGTGATACTGCCCCTCAACCAGAGTCTTCAGTGCGGCTCAGCTCGAAGTCGTCCGGATGGAGGTCCTACTATCGCTCCTCCTGCAGGTTTGACAGCGTCCGCTTAGAGGCCCGTTGTCAAGACTCCACCACGATGCTGCCCCTCTGCCACGCCAGAGTCTTCGGTGCCGCTGGTGCTCGATGTCGTCCGGATGGAGGCCCCGCTACCGCTCCACCTGATCTTAGCCAAAATGCTGAGAAGCGATAACGTCCGAAACTTCTCACGTTCAACTTATACTCCTCACTCGGTGCAATAGATAAAAGTATAATGCGCGTCCTATCAGATATTAAGCTGATAAGAGCAGATTTGGACGTGTTTACAATCGCTCCTGATTTATTTTACAGTTTGCTTTCGAAATATAATCAAATCGTTTAAAACATATATTTTTTTAGTAAAGTAACTATTACTTAATGTTTTTTGCACACTGTGGAATATTAATTGAGTTCCGTTAATTGCTCCTATTTTAAATAAGGAACGATCAATTATCGGCGGCCTAACTCTCCCGATTCGCCGCCCAAACGGATTGTATCGAGTATGAATTGTTGAATATTACTTTGTGTAAATATTTTTAGCAAATAATACTGTAAACCATAAGATAGCTGCTAATAATAACAGTTTACCCAAGTGATATGAGTGAATAGGGACTTGTTTGGGAATTCCTTCCGTCCGAGGGGTTGACCCGCGGGGAAACCCAAATAGGGATTTTGTTTGTTTAGGTCACTTGAAGTGCATTGGGTGCATAAGTTGCATTGTGGCACTTGAATGTAAAATTTGATTTCTGATAAAATTGTTGGGCTCATAACACATAGCCTCTCATGTGCTCTCACCACGGTGGGAGTCGGACGTGCCTCTGTGAGCTCCGCTTTGTGATCTTGTTTATCGTCGCTTCACCACCGTCGCCTGCCACGATTTCTCCTCCACAATCACACCTGGCCCTGGTATTGTCTGGTATAAGCCATCTGTCCTACTGCCATGACTGGTGAGAGAGGTAGGGGTCGGGGTCAACTGGACAAAAAAGGTCGTGACCCTGGATCCAGTTTGGTTGCCGCGGGTGGTGTTGACGTTGTACCAGTCACTGATGATGATGATAGTCCATGTGGTACTTGTGGCATAATAATTGGTAACGAAGACTCCTTGGAGTGTGAAATATGTTCTGTTTGGACCCACGGCGCTCAGAAGTGTTCTGGTCTTCCATATAATGCCTTTAAGATTATTGTTGAGTATTTTAACAAGGGCGCCACCTATGTGTGTACTGCCTGTCGTCTTGCTCGTAGCCAGGGTGTAAATAGATCTGCTTCTGGTACTGGCGGTAGGAAGTTCGTACAGCTTTTTGATACTGTCAAAGCACTATCCCATGAAGTATCAATTATGGCAAATGAATTAAGAGATCTAAAATCAAATGGACTTGCTGGCGGCCATAGCTCTACTAATCCCTCCCCCTCTGCTTAGTCTGCTGTCCCCAGTACATCTAAGATTAGAACTATTCTTCATGAAGAGGCAGTGGAAATAAGAGAGAGGGAAAAGAGAGCTGAATCTGTGATAATTAGAGGCCTTGGTTCCGATGCAGATACAGTAACTACCAAGTTTAATGAAATTGTGTCTCATCTTTTCAACAGTAATAAAGTTATTCAGATTGAGGAAATAGTTCCCATAAAGCGTGATTTAGTTCGGGCTAAGATTAAAAACCCTACACTAAGGAAAGAGCTTCTACCTGTCGCTAAAATCCTGAAAAACTCTAACTACAACTCAGTCTATATAACCAGAGATTTAACATACAAACAGAGGGAGAAACTAAAAGCACGCTTTACTTCCCGCAACAATGATAACAGCACCCCCCTAACTACTGCTCCCAATGCCAATGCCACTGCTGCTGCTTCCGGCTCTACACGCGGCTCCACTGCTGGCCATGTCACAAAAAACTAACGCGCAGCTTCACAACCCAACCGCACCATTTTTTGTTAAATATTGCACTTACTAATTTAAATTGTTTGTCTAATAAGGTTTCTTATGTCGAAGAGTTTTGTTGTAATGAGGAAATCGCTCTTTTCTCGATTACTGAGTCTTGGCTTCAACCTGTGGCAAATGACTCTGTTGTAAATATCGATGGGTACTCTATATTTAGGCATGACTTTGATTCCCTCGTTCCTAAATTTGGCGTTTGTGTTTATGTAAAGAATAACATTAAGGCTTGTGTGGATGCCAACTCTGGGAGTTTTCCAAATACTTTGGTACTCTATCTTCCTACTTTCAACCTCTATGTTCTAACAGTTTATCGTCCTCCCTCCTATACATATGAGGAGAATGTTGCTCTTATTGACTTCATCTGTGAATTTAGCACTGGCAAGGAATTCGTACTTTTGGGTGATTTTAACCTCCCCTCAATCTCATGGCAAAATGACAATCTTCATATAAATATTTCACCTTTTGACTACATGTTCCTCGAACTATTCCAGTAGCTTGGTCTCCATCAGTGAGTTTGTGAGCCCACCTTTGTCTCATCCGGCAATATTTTAGACCTTGTCTTTAAATCTGACCCTGACCGGATTCAGGATGTGAGTGTGTATCCGCCTTTCCCCAAGTGCGGACACGTAACTATCAAAGCATCTTACTTATTCCAAAGTGAGCCTCCACCTGATGTGACTTTTGCCCCAACTTATGACTGGCCTAAGGAAAAATATGACAAAATACGAGTGTCCCTAAGACAGTACGACTGGGACTTCGAACTACTATACCTTAATATTGACGACGCATCACAAGTTTTAGTCAACATTTTAACTAAACTTGTTCAGCAGCATATCCCTAAGAGATCCTACAGGAAAAAAACATCCCCATGGTTGAAGTCCATCCCCCGTAACCTCTATAAGCAGTGTACCAAAATGTGGAATGAATTCAAATTAACGAGACACACTTATGGCAGACATTCTTACTTGGCACTACAAAAACTATTTAAGTTTAATGAAGCTAATTCTGCGCTAAGATTTGAAGTATTAACCGCCCAAATCAAATATGAAGAAAATCTTGTGCAGAACAGGGCTACTAAACCTAAACTATTTCATTCCTATATTCGGAACAAAAAACTCGATAGACCTAGAGTTGACCCCCTTAGGGTTGACGGTAAACTATCTGATGATCCTATCACCATGGCTAATACTTTTTTCGAAGCGTTCTCTACAGTGTTTGTTGTTGAGACATCTTTGAACCCTTTTCCACATCAAGCGTGCTAGGGCATTATTTCATCTGTCCAATTTCACCCCGAAGATGTTGTATCCCAACTCAAATCACTTGATGTTGATAGTGCCATGGGTCCTGATAACCTCCATCCCCGCCTTCTAAAAGAATGCGCATCAGAACTGGCTTACCCTCTGTCCATCATTTTCAATAAGTCTATGTCATCTGGTGCCGTACCTCAGACTTGGAAAACATCTCATGTTTGCCCAATCTATAAGAAAGGATCCCGTAGTGATCCACTGAACTATCGCCCGATTAGTTTAAACCCCATTCCCTGCAATACAATGGAACGCATTAATTGCAAGTCACTATTTTGATTCATAGAAGATCATCTAATTTTTGATGAGCCCCAATTTGGTTTTAGGCCCAACCGTTCAGTCACTGACCAACTTTTACTCACTTATGACTACATAACTTACTGGTATGATCAAGGACAAGTGGTTGATTTAATTCTATTTGACTTTGTTAAGGCGTTTGACCGAGTGCATCACCAGACACTCATTGACAAACTAGTGGCGATTGGTATCTCCGGCAATCTGTTACAGTGGATCAGCAGTTTTCTACTCGGCCGCTCAATGAAGGTCTCAATATATGGATACACAAGCCTGGCAAAACCAGTCTTAAGTGGAGTTCGCCAGGGTTCGGTTCTGGGCCCATTGTTGTTTCTCATATTCATAAATCACACTGGCTTCCAAATTCAGTGCAACTTTAAGATGTTTGCTGATGACCTCAAATTATATTTTCACTCCTCAGCCCCATCCCTTGACTGCTCCTTATCTCTTCCAGGTATGCAGGATAATATTGATTTACTATCTTCCACTGCTGCTTCTTGGGGGCTAAGGTTTTCTACCAGTACATGTGTCCATCTTCGCTTTGCTAGACAGTGCTGTGTCCAGTCAGATGATCTCCTTACTCCCATATACATCCTAAATGACATTCCTATAAATCAATGCTTCTCTCACAAGGATTTGGGAATAACTGTGGATAGGAAACTGAAATTCCACCAGCACATAAGCTGTGCAACTGCTAAAGCCGGAGGTATTGCCACTAATCTTTTAAAATCAACTGTTACTCGCTCGGCTAACTTCATATTAACCCTTTTCATCTCTGATGTTCGACCGATTCTAGATTTTGCATCTCCAATTTGGAATCTTGGGTTCCAGGGCCAAAATCAGCTTCTGGAATCTGTTCAACGCAGATGGACAAAACAGGTTGCTGGTCTGACTGATCTTCCATACCTTGACAGGCTGACAACTTTGGAGTTATTCTCCATGAAGGGTAGGCTGTTAAGGCAGGACCTTATTTATTGCTATCGTATATTCCACGATTTAACCATCATCTCCCCTTCCGACATCTTTACAATGGCACCTACTGTTGGCACAAGAGGTCATAAATTTAAGATTCAGATGCAGCATTGTCAGTTGGAAGCTCGTAGACGATTTTTCTCTTGTCGAATTATCCAAAAATGGAATTCTCTACCCCAATATATTGTTGTTGCTCCGAGCCTCACTGCGTTTAAGTCTAGACTGCAGTACTTTCTCGGTGAAGAATTGTTCCACCTTTGACCTACTGCCAGTTCATTTCAATCTCAATTTGTTATATTTTCAGGGTATTTTATATGGAGGATACACTTAGCCAGTCATTAATGATATATTTGAGTAAACCTCCCGTGTAGCCTGACTGGAGTATCTGTCTTGGACTTTTGGGCCTGTCCCTCTCCTATCCGGTCTGGCTGGACTAGAGTGGTAGGGCCATACCAGGTAATAGAACCAGGTAATTTTACATTTATATATTACAGTTTGATATATACAATAGGTAGAAATTTAAAATTATAATAATACTTTTTCTAAATTTATAATTATAAATAATTTAATTGACTAAATCTATGGGTATTGGTATAAAAATATATACCAACCACCAAGCTTATGTGGCCTGATTTGAATCTTTGTCGTCTCTATAGAAGAATCCAGTCACTGGTGGCATAAAAAGAGATTGGTGTTAGTGACGGTTCTGTAATTAGTTCTGGATAACTAACATTATTCCACTAATTAATCAAAATTTTTCTTTATATATTAATTTTAATTAAAGTTTGCTGCACTTACTTTATAAATAGGACATACAGACCTACTGGTTACCAGTAGGACCCCTCCAAAATGAAGGACTACCTGGGTGGGTTCCCACCTGATAATATAGACTTGGAATTTAAATATTTAATATCTTCTGTAAACGAATAGGATAAATTCAATGACAAACCCCTCCAATTTAGTATTGTTCTTCAAAATAGTAATCGACTTAATGACATTATCAGTACTAATACTAAGATTAAAGATATCTTGGACAATGCAGGTTTTCCACTAAGTGAATGGGGTAAATATGTAGATTAGCGGCCCGCCCCCCCAAAAAATTGTGTGTAAATATTATCATTCACTCGTGTCGGAATATTCATGCGCGTTTGAGTCCTTTTCAAATTATTATTCTATAAATAATTAGGATTATATACTGGGGGGCACGCCCCCAATTTAATGAAACAGGATCATCGTAGTGTAGTCCCCCCATTGGCCCGGCCCCCCCCAAAATTGTGTGTAAATATTATCATTCACTCGTGTCGGAATATTCATGCGCGTTTGAGTCCTTTTCAAATTATTATTCTATAAATAATTAGGATTATATACTGGGGGGCACGCCCCCAATTTAATGAAACAGGATCATCGTAGTGTAGTCCCCCCATTGTGTTTACCCCCACACGAG
Source organism: Ceratothoa steindachneri (assembly GCA_963969495.1). Lineage (NCBI taxonomy): Eukaryota > Metazoa > Arthropoda > Malacostraca > Isopoda > Cymothoidae > Ceratothoa > Ceratothoa steindachneri. The sequence goes on along the minus strand of OZ018333.1, from coordinate 49,537,477 downwards.
CCGTCAACTTAAATGTACTCCCAAAACGTGAAACATTTTGGAACACGGACGAAATAGTACGTCCCATCGTTCTCGCCGATAATCTACATATATACCGTGAATGGAAAGTGACATGCAAATTATTGGGTAAATATGTAGATGAGCGGCCCGGCTGATAAGATGTACTATTTCATCCGTGTTCCAAAATGTTTCACGTTTTTGGAGTACATTTATAGGGGACAGCTCATTGGGAGTTAAACACAATGCGTGGACCGCACTACGATGATCCTGAGTTTCATTAAATTTGGGTGGGGTCTGGGGGGCACAGCCCCTAGTATATAATCTTAATTTTTCTAATGTCCTGACATTTACAGAGGTGAATACAATTTAAACTTAACCTTACTATGCCTCCTAAAAATGCACGTATTAATAAAAAAAAAGACAAAAATCTTCTGTTGTTGAAGCAAATGATGCCGGTAAATCCTCAAGGTAAAAAACCTTTAAATTCTGAACCTGAAAAAATAAACTTAATAAAACTAATAATCCAAATTTAATTAAATCTTCTAATAAAAGACCTGTTACTAATGAAACTGAATCTATAAATAAAAAAGTCAAATAAAATGGATACTAAAACGAAGAACATACAAATTCTACAATGAAACTACCAGAGCTTATTCTCCCACTTATCAGAATTCAAAGTTTATTTAGATGCTAACAAACCCCACTTGTGTTGTATATGTGAGACACGGTTGGGTACCGAATCAAATGTTAATTTCATTAACTACAATTTTTAGAATAGATAGAGATAGAAGGGGTGGGCTATAATGACTTTAATTCGCAAAGATATAAACTATAAAGTGAGCATAAGTGTTGGAATGTATATATTGGTTGTGGTGTATTAGGTGAGGGGTATACATGTTGTATGTGGGCTGCGTGAATGCATTGTAGATTTAGAGGGGTTGAGAAGGCAGGATTTAGACAGGATATGTAGGCTGGAGGGGTTAGTTGCTGAGCTCAGGAGGGAACTTAGTGTTAGGCCTAGAGCTGGGAATAGGTTAGGTAGCAAGGTAGGCCAGTTAGATGTTTCAGGTGAAGGTAGAGGGCCGGTGGAGGAGGTAGGATATGATAGTTCTAGGGATAGTGAAGTTAGCCCCCTTAGATTAGTTAGAAATAGGCCTAGTGAGGATGGGGGACAGTGGAGAGTGGTTAGGAAACGTGAAGCTAGGGAGGCTTCTCCTGTTCTTTGTGAGAATAGGGTTGCCTCTGTTGAGGTTGTTAGCCAGGGGCAGAATAACATAACATAATTTCACAGATGACAAAAGCCACAAGGGCCTATCAAAGGTCATCCAAATCTGTCAAAACCCACCCACAAAATGCATCCATAGGATTGTGTCAGATCATGCATCTACAATATACAATTAGAACCATACACAGAAATGTGTCAAAAACAAAAGGCATCATCATTAAGACTCGACAAAATACAAATCAGTATAATCATCTAATCTGTGTTTCAAAACATTCAAGTTTGGACTGTCTACCATGTCAGATAGCAAACTATTCCAGTAATCTACCACTCTATTGGTGAAAAAATATTTTCTAACATCCATCCTGCACCTCTGTTTTTTAAAATTTTTAAGTGGTGAACCCCTAGTCCTATTACTACCTTCCAGCTCAAATGACTTAGAAAGTTCAATCATATCTCCCCTCACACATCTTCTCCCAAATGAGAACATATTTAGTACCCTCAGTCTATCTTCATATTCAAGATGTTTCATGGAAGGTATTATTTTTGTTGCCCTTCTTTGTACTGACTCAAGCAGGTTGATGTCATGTCTAAAATAGGTTTGTGAGTCAGAGGGACACAGAACCTATTAGCTTGACTAATAGATTCAGTGCCCTAAGAGAGGAAGTAACTGGAAGTGATATGACTGATGGGGGTGGGGGTGGAGGTAGTGACTGGTAGTTTGAATGAGAATAGGAGTCGGGATAGAGTTAGGTCTGTGGGGGTTAGGAATAGGAGTCTGACTAGAGTGCTTGTGATGGGTGATTCATGAGTTAGATATTTAGATAGGAAGTTGAATGCAAGTAGATTGAATGGTTTGAGGGTGTGTTTCCCGGGTGCTGGAGTGAGAGATCTGTCTGATAGGTATGAGGAGCTGGTGTCTGGCTGTGCAAGTGATTACACATGTAGGAGTGAATGATGTGAAGAAAGTGGGTGCATGTGAGTTACGTGAGAGGTACAAGAGGTTGATTGAAAAGGTGAAAGAAAGTAGAATGAAAGGTGTTGTGACAGGTGTGCTTCCAAGAATGGATGTTGGGGTAGACTGGATGTCTCATGCGATAGGGCTGAATGATTATGTGAGGAGGATGTGTGAGATGGAAGGTGTCATGTTTGTGCATGTGTGGGATAGGTTTGTTGGAATGAAAGAAATGTATGCGATGTATGGACTGCATTTGAGTAGGAGGGGGGTAGATGTGTTGTAGGAGGAGTATGATCGTATTATTAGGTCTTTGCGGGCGGGAAACTAGATACTAATAGTGGTCGGGGAATTATGAGAGGACATTATAGTACTGAAAGTAGAATGGCCTTGGCAGATAACAGAAATAGGTTCCAAGGCAATAGAGGTGAGGTCATTAAGGTTTCAAGAGGTGCTTCAGGGATAGGGGGGTTAAATTGTTTCTATACAAATGCTTGTAGTCTTAGAAACAAGAAGGATGAGCTATTTAGTTATATTAGTGACACTATAAGTGAATTTGATTTACAGGCCTATAATATGTACAT